>JAAGEH010000058.1:4707379-4789332 GCA_011751065.1 Lasiurus cinereus
CTCCCTCCCGCCTCCGTCCCTCCGCGCCCGCCTCCCCGTCTTTCCCTGCCCCGCCCGTGTCTCCCCCTCCACCTGTCCTCCGTCCGTCTCCCCATCCCTCCGGCCCCGGGCCGGGCCAGTGCTGGACAAGGGCCAGGTGGTGACCGGCTACTACCGCTGGCTGCAGCGCGCGGGGGGCTTCGTGTGGCTGCAGTCCGTGGCCACCGTGGCCGCGAGCGGGAAGAGCCCGGCGGAGCGCCACGTGCTCTGGGTCAGCCACGTGCTCAGGTGAGGCTGCGCCCGCTCCGCCCCAGGCCCGGCCCACAGAGGGGGCTTCTCGGAAGGGGCTGAAGCAGGAAGGGGACGGGGACAGAGCCGAGGCTGGAAGCGGGGTGTCCCTGCTGCAGGAAGCAGAGGCGTGGCCAGGCTGAGGGTCCGGACCTGATCCGGGGGCCCTGGGGAGCCGTGGCGGGGTTCAGAGCTGGAGAGGGTCACCGCCCAACCTGCTTTTGGGTCACAAGCCCAACCTGCTTTTGGGTCACAAGCCCGGTGGCTGTGAAGAGGGAGGGAGGGGGGCAGGTCCTGGGGAAGAGCAGGCCACGCCTCTTTCTGGGCCTGGACCCACCCCGAGGGGCAGCAGTTGGGCAGGAACACAGGAGCCTGGGGGACCCACGTGGCCTCGGGGTGGGGGGGGTGGGGCGGGGGTTCTGCACTCAGAGCGGGAGGGGGAGTCTACACCCACAAGCGGGGAGGGAGCGGCAGAGGCGGGTGCCCTCACCCAGGGACCTGGCTCCAACCCACCTGTCACGTCGCAGCCACACCGAGGGTGGCCACACACCTCTGGACGCCTTCCAGCTTCCAGCCAGCGCAGCCCGAGAGGACGCATCCAGCCCCGGGCCGGAACCCGCAGGTGAGCCCCTCCCGCGGACCCTGGAGCTCCCAGCCACGCCGGCACCTGGACTGTCCAGTGCGGAAGCCACTAGCCACAGAGGGCTGGCTGGCCTCTTGCGTTAAACTAGCGTGCAGGTTCTCAGCCCTCCTCGCCACACTTGAAGCACCTGCAGCCGGCCGCCATGCGTTGGATGGGGTGACACAGCGCGGCCTCATACCCAAGGAAATCAGTAGCCCGGGCTGGCCCAGGGTTTTCCAGTCTCCGCTCCACTACCATTAGGGACCAGGCGCCCTTTGCTGGGGGCTGTCCTGTGCATTGTGGGGTCCTCAGCAGCATCCCTGACCTCTCTCCACTGGATGCCAGGAGCACCCCCCTCCCCACTTGTGACAACCAAAAAATTCTCCAGACAGACAGAGCCAGGGCTCTGTCCACTGGGGGAACCACCCCAACGGAGACCCACCGAGTGTTTCCACAGCTGGCTAGACTGAGGGCTGGGCACGCGCACACACAGTGCCCTTCAAATCTTCTAGAGCCAGCTCTTCCAGTGCAAGGGAAGCAGGCTGCCCCCCGAGACGAGGAGGAGGCCCCCCAGACCCAGGGCAAGTGCATCAAAGTGGAGCCTGGCCGTGGGGACAGGAAAGACCCAAAGGACAGTGGAGACGAGGAGCCAGCTGGCCGGCCGGCCCCGCCACGGCGCAAGTTCACTTCTGTCATCCGGGCCGGGGCCCAGAAGCAGGACCTCGTGCGGCCATGGGGCCTGGTGCCTGCTGGCGACGCCTCGCCTTCCTTGCTCCACGCGGGCTTCCTGCCCCCCGTCGTGCGGGGCCTGTGCACACCTAGCACCATCCGCTATGGCCCCACAGAGCTGGGCCTCATGTACCCACATCTGCAGAGGCTGGGCCCAGGGCCCCCCTTCCCAGAGGCCTTCTACCCACCCCTGGGCCTGCCCTACCCAGGGCCCACGGGCAACAGGGTGCAGCGAAAGGGGGACTGATGACTAGGAGAGCCTCCTACAGAGCTGGACCCTGGGGGTGGGTGCAGGCCCTAAGTGTGTGTGTGGGGGAGCACAGGGCTCCCAGACCATCAGCACTCTAAGAATTAAAGACCTGCTCCCCATCTGTGGCTTGGTCTCGGGCTGTGGAGCCCTTCTCTCCTTCCTCCCACCCCTTCCCTCATCCCGCCACCCCCTGCAGGCCCAGCCTTCCCGTCACAGGAACCACCACTTGGAGGAAGGGAAGGGTCAAGTTTAATGTCCTGGTCCTGGGACCCTGGCTGGCCAGTTTCAAGCAGCCTCAGGCCTCAGGTCCTTGGTCCTTCCCCCGGCCCTGCTGCTCACTCTGGCGGTGGTCGTCCTGCTTCATCCGGGCCTTCCGCAGCGGCCGTCCCATCGTCCTCAGGCACCAGTTCGACGTCCAGCTCCAGCTGGCCCATGTAGAGGCCGACAGCACAGGCCCAGAGCAGGCCCGCGGCCAGCACAGCACCCACGCCTGCCGCCGCACCCCCCAGCGAGAGCTGCATAGGTCCCCGCAGTGATGCCAGGCCCACCATGTAGGAGGCGCCGCCCCACACCACGCACAGGCCACCCAGCAGGAAGAAGCCTGTGGGAGAGGGCGGAAGCCAAGATCAATGAAGTGGAGGCCTGGGTCCCGGGTTGGGGGGAGGGGCTAGGAGGAAGCCAAGGGGGAGGCAGACCCTGGAAACGGGTGTCAGGGGACTGAGGTGGACTCAGAGTGGGATGGGGCATACTCAAGGGCAGAGCAGGGGTCAGGGGTAGTACAGAGCCACAGCACTGGGCATGAGACAGTAGCAGAGGGGTGCCAAGGACTTGGAAGTGGGGTCCAGGATCAGAGGAAGGGGAGGGTCTAAAAGCAAAGACAGAGTTGGAGGGGCAGGAGGACCCTCCTCTTGGTTGAGAAGTCAGACTAAAGGGGCAGACCCACATCCGTGCCCTGGACCACCCTCTCTGATGGGCAGTACGGGGCGTGGGAGGTGGAAACAAGTGAGGGTGAGATGGCTTCTGGTGGGGGAAGAATGAGGGGTTCTATACTTACTATTGGGGCGATGAGGCAGGAGGGAATCTACACTCACCAGTGTGTGGGGGGGCATCCACACTCCCTGGTGGGAGCAAGAGCGGGGATCTGCACTCACCATAGGCAGCTTCCCGACCCATGTCACTCTGCATGAAGGAGATGACCCCAATGCCGGATGCCAGGAGGCCATTTCGAAACCAGGAGAGGAAGGCTTGGAGGGACGGGGGGGATGGGAAAGAATCAGCACCAGCGAAACCCTGCCCCCAAAGTGCCTCAGCCCAGACAGTCAAACTGAGGGGCCTGTCATCCCAACACCCCATCCCGCTCCAAATCCCCACCATGTCTTGGCCTCCCCGCCCCTCCGCCCTCCGCAATAACCCAATTCCCCCAAACCCTCTATTTTCTCCATCTCTGAGCCCCGCTTCCCCAAACTCTGCAGTACCGAATATTCAAGACAGTCTGCAAATCTGCAGGATCTGGAACCAAAATCGCAGAATTTATATCTGAGGACAGGAAGACCCCAAGATGTCATCTTGGTCAACCCCCACCCACTGGCTGCCCTCTCACTTCTTCCGCAGACTTCCTGACACAACTGTCCCCTGACCAGGCTTGATGGCTTTCACATCCTCGTGTAGTTCTAACAGGCCTGCTGGGTTACAACCCCGCTCCCTACATCGTCTGAGCCCAGTCCTCTCCTAGCCGGGCACGAGGCCCCGCCCCCTGCAGCCTGGATCACCTCGCCCTCCAATCAGCTCATAGCTTTCTTTCTATTGGCTGTCCCTCCTCCAATCAGAAACTTCCCTCTCTTCGGTATCGATCCACACTCCCACCTTAGGCGGGGTGGTCCCCTCGTCCCTGCGAACTGGCTCCTCCATCGCGGACCCCGCTGTGGACACTCCCCCGCCCATAGCCTTCTTTGGCAGCCTCCCGCGTCCTGGCAGCACAATTTCATCCGGATGCCCGTCCCGGCCCGCCCGGCCGCTCCGATCCCCACTGCCCCCGCTGCCCCGTCCCACCCACAAGCCCTCTCCTATCCGGACACACTGCGCTCTGCAGCCAGCGCTTCCCTGCGCGTATACGGAAGCCTTCTCCCTCCCGAGTCCGGGCCCGGTTTCCACAGAAGCCCCACCCCCTCTCCCACTCGCGCGTGCGGAGAGCCTGTCCATCCCGACCCCCGTCCGTCTGCAGCGGCCGCCCTCGCCACAGCCCACACCTGTCTCATGAGCCTTTCGGAGGAGCCAGGCGTCCGCGCGGTCCAGCTCGGACACGGGGGGCGGCGAAGCCCCGGCGCGGGGGCCGAGACCAGGGGCGAAGGAGCCTCGGGCGCCCCCGCTCCGGGGCCGCGGAGGCGGCAGCGGCAGCCCCCGGAAGTGTATTCGGGCCAGGCGGGCAGCCCGAGCCCACCACCAGCCGCCTCCCATGGTTCGCACTACGGCCGCCGCGCAGCGCTCCGCCTCACAAGTCGCCCGTAGGCTAAAATACACGTAAATCACACTTTGAGGTCCATCCATTCGCTGCTCGCACGTCAATGAGGCCCAAAGAGCACCGTCCATTGGTCAGCATGGCAGCAATTCCCTCCTCTCTCATCTGTGCCGGCACTAGGCGTCCCACCTTGCTTCAGCGGCTGGACTAGTAATCCCAGGGATCACTGTGCCAGGGGAAGGCGGGTCTTCAGAAGCGGGAGGCGCGATGTTTGCCGGGAATTGTAGTTTTTGTTAATAATTTGAATTCCAATAGCCAAAATCCCAAAACAAATCAAAGCTCTTAATTTAGAATTTTTGCAAAATCTCGAAGAGCCCAGAGGAGAAAGTGCAATTCACCATAAATTCCATCAATGAGCAGTTACTGCTATATTTTGGTATAGAGTCCTGCCGTAGCTTTTTCCTATGCAGATGTAAAATAAGATGTCCTTTGATAATTTTTTTTCACATAACAATAAATCAGTAGTATTGATTATTTTTCTACAGCCTAATTTTAAAAGACATATTTATTTTGACAAGATGCAAAAGTTACAAAAACATCTGATGAAAAGTAATTAGCAGGAAGAAACCAAGATGGCGGCATAGGTGAACACCTAAACTGCTGCTTCACACAATGATTTCAAAACTACAGCTGAAAGACAGAACGGACACCATCCAGAACCACAGGAAAGCTGGCTGAGTGGAAATTCTACAACTAGAAGGAAAGAGAAGGGCTCACGGAGTCTCAGAGGAGCTGCAAAAATCTGAAGTATGGAGACACACTCGTGGAGAGGACAAGTGGTGGAGTGCCTGGCTGGCTTCCTCTAGCAGGAGGGAGATGGAAACTCCCGACTGCACTGAACTCCAGTTCTGACTGCACTGAACTCTAGTTCTGGGTGAGATCCCAAGGTCTCACTCCTACCAGGGGTGTCTGGACTGTCGGGAAAAGAGAGGAGTGCACAGAAACTCAGGAGAGCTGCAAAAGGCAGAGATCTGGAAGCACACACGTGTGCGTGTATAAAAAGAGGGCTGCAGTGATTACTGATGGACACTGAGACCCAAGGGCCTCATAGGGCAGGGATGACAGGAAGCCAAGGCTGTCTGCTCAGCCCTGAGATTCCACCCCATCCAAGCCCAGCACAGAGGCTTTTGAAATTTTTCAAGTCTGTCTCATAAGGCTGTCTCTAGCACAGTTCTCCCTGTGTAGAAACAGTTGATCCTCACAGCCAATTGGCCTGGAGGTCAATTCCCACCAGTGATACCAACAATAATCAACTACAGCCAAAACCGGTTTGGCTCAGTGGATAGAGCATCGGTCTGTGGACTGAAAGGTCCCAGGTTCGATTCCAGCCAAGGGCATGTACCTTGGTTGCGGGCATATCCCCAGCAGGGAGCATGCAAGAGGCAGCTGATCGATGTCTCCCTCTCATCGATGTTTCTAACTCTCTATCCCTCTCCTTTCCTCTCTGTAAAAAATCAATAAAAAATATATTTTTTTAAAAAGACAACTACAACAAGGCTATACACACAGTCCACAAAGGGGTGCACCAAGAGAGTCCACCTCAGGTAACTGGGGAGGTGGTGCTACTGGGCCATATAGGACATCTAGCACACAAAGCTTCTCTACCAACTCAGGGAAGCAGCGAAAATGCGGAGACACAGGAACAGACCACAAACGAAAGAAATGAGGAAAACAAACGACTGGATATAGAGTTCAAAATCACGGTTATAAGGTTTTTCAAGAATTTCCTAGCCGAAACCGGTTTGGCTCAGTGGATAGAGCGTCGGCCTGTGGACTGAAAGGTCCCAGGTTCGATTCCGGTCAAGGGCATGTACATTGGTTGGGGGCGCATCCCCAGTAGGAGGCGTGCAGGAGGCGGCTGATCGATGTCTCTCTCTCATCGATGTTTCTAACTTTCTATCCCTCTCCCTTCCTCTCTGTGAAAAATCAATAAAATATATTTTTTAAAAGAATTTCCTAGAAAAGATGGATTAAAAAAGAAAAGAAAAGATGGATAAATTTAGCGAGACCCAAGAGGAGATGAAAAAGGCCCAACTAGAAATTAAACATACACTGACTGAAATAAAAAATATTATACAGAGACCTAACAGGCAGACTATGGAACGCAAGAATCAAGTCAAAGATTTGAAATACAGTGGTACCTCGAGATACAAGATTTTTGAGATACGAGCCATCGAGCAAGCGATTTTTTGCTTTGAAATACGAGCAACATTTGAGATACGAGTAATCGTGCAGATCGGCCGGCTGCACACGACCCACCAGTTTACCGCGACTTGAGCATCTCATAGTTTCCCACGCCTCAGTCAGTGTGCTTGTTTACCTCGTTGTCGAAGCATCTTTTGTGCATTTACATACTTTATCACATTTCTTTTTATAACCATGGGTCCGAAGAAAGCGAGTGGGAAGGTCAGTGCTAAGAAGAGGATGATGTCTATTGAATTAAAGCATGAAATCATAGAAAAATATGAGCAAGGTGTGCGAGTGGCTGACTTGGCGAGGCAGTACGGGCGTAGTACTTCAACGATATGCACTGTGCTTAAACAGGAGTCGATAAAGGGTATAACGCCAGCTAAGGGCGTTACAATAATTTCTAAGCTCCGTAGACTCTCCATGAAAAGATGGAGAATCTACTGATGGTGTGGGTGATGGAGAAGCAGCTTAAAGGAGATACATTAACACAGGGCATCATATGCGAGAAGGCGCGAGCGATTTACGGTGATTTGCTGGAGCAGACCCCGCGCACTTTCACGGACGAAGCATCGAAAGACTCATTTAAAGCCAGTAGAGGCTGGTTTGATAACTTCAGGAAAAGGTCTGGCATTCACTCCATCGTCAGGCATGGTGAGGCAGCAAGTTCGAATGTGAAGGCAGCTGAGGATTACCTCAAAACTTTTTCTGAACTGATAGAAGCCAAAGGATATATCCCCCAGCAAGTCTTCAACTGTGACGAGACAGGGCTTTTCTGGAAGAAGATGCCGAATAGGACTTATATAATGGCAGAGGAGAAGGCGATGCCAGGCCACAAACCCATGAAGGATAGGCTAACTCTCGCACTGTGCGCCAATGCAAGTGGCAACTGCAAGATCAAGCCTCTGCTCGTATACCATTCAGAAAACCCCAGAGTCTTTAAGTCACATAAGATTTTAAAAGATAAACTGCAAGTTATGTGGAGGGCAAACCCGAAGGCCTGGGTCACCAGGCAGTTCTTTGTGGAGTGGGTAAACCTGGTTTTTGGCTCTTCTGTTAAGAAATATCTACAGGAGCCGAGACCAGTTTGGCTCAGTGGATAGAGGGTCGGACTGAAAGGTCCCGGGTTCGATTCCCATTGGGGGCATGTACCTTGCTTGCGGGCACATCTCCACTGTGAGGCGTGCAGGAGGCGGCTGATCGATGTCTCTCTCTCATCGATGTTTCTGACTTTCTATCTCTCTCCCTTCCTCTCTGAAAAAAATCAATAAAATATATATATTTTTAAAAAATATCTACAGGAAAACAACCTAACCATGCAAGCCCTCCTCGTCCTCGACAATGCTCCTGCTCACTCACCAAACCTCGAAGATAAACTCCTCGAAGAGTTCAAGTTTATAAAGGTTGTCTACCTACCTCCCAACACCACTCCTATCCTGCAGCCCATGGATCAGGAGGTGATTTCTAATTTTAAAAAGCTGTACATCAAGCACCTGTTCCGGCGCTGCTTTGAGGTGACAGAGAACACAAACCTCACCCTTCAAGAGTTCTGGAAGAACCACTAACATCGTGATATGCCTCAGAATTACTGATCAGGCCTGGCTGGGTGTTACAACGAGGACTTTGACCTCTGCATGGAAGAAGCTGTGGCCTGAGGCTGTAGCCGAAAGGACCTTCGAAGGATTCGAACCTGAGGTGCCAGTGGAGGAGGAGATAGTGTCCCTGGGAAAATCCATGGGCCTGGAGGTGGATGAGAGAGACGTGAATGAGCTCGTCGAGGAGCACTCTCTGGAACTCACCACGGAGGAGTTACAAGAGTTGCAGTCTCAGCAACATGCGGAGGTTCTCCAAGAAATTGGTTTTGAGGAGGAGCCAGAGGTGGAGGAGATCTCTACAAGTGAGATAAAGGAGATCTTAGGAATGTGGGAGAGGGTGTCACACTTCGTGGAAAAGAAACACCCCGAAAAAGTTGCTACTGGTCGTGCATCGGAGCTGTTCAATGAAACTTGCCTGACCCATTTCAGAAACATTCTGAAAGGGAGAAAGAGGCAAACCTCATTGGACACGTTTTTTTGAAATCGGCCCAAAATGCAAAGACCAGTAGCAATTAAGTTCAGTGAAGATTAGTTAAGTTACATTCAGTTTAGGGATAAAGCGTAGCATTAAGAGTGTAACGAGTAGGTAAATACACTTTATAAAACCAGTTTATTCCTTTACATTCTCTTTTATTATGTTTTTATACAATATTTGTCATTTATAAATACATTTTTCTTATTCAAAAACACGTAACAAGAACAACTGGGTGGCATTTGGGGGGCTGGAATGGATTAATGGCATTTCAATTGATTTCAGTGGGGACATTTGCTTTGAGATATGAGCAACTTGATATACGAGCAAAGTTACGGAACGAATTAAACTCGTATCTCGAGGTACCACTGTACAAAGAAGCAGAAAATACTCAACTGGAAAAGAAAACAGAATCCAAAAATGTGAAGATAGTGTAAGGAGCCTCTGGGACAACTTCAAGCATACCAACATCAGAATTATGGGAGTGCCAGAAGAAGAGAGAGAGCAAGATACTGAAAACCTATTTGAAGAAATAATGACTGAAAACTTCCCCCACCTGGTGAAAGATATAGACTTACAAGTCCAGGAAGTGCACAGAACCCCAAACAAAAGGAATCCAAAGAGAATCATATCACATCATAATTAAAATGCCAAGAGCAAAAGACAAAGAGAGAATATTAAAAGCAGCAAGAGAAAAACAGTTCATTACCTACAAGGGAGCACCCATACAATTGTCAGCTGACTTCTCACCAGAAACGATGCAGGCCAGATGGGAGTGGCAAGAAATATTTAAAGTGATGAATAGCAAGAACCTACAACCAAGATTACTCTACCCAGCAAAGCTATCATTCAGAATTGAAGGGCAGCCCTAACTGGTTTGGCCCAGTGGATAGAGCATCAGCCTGCAGACTCATGGGTCTCAGGTTCGATTCCGGTCAAGGGCATTTACCTTGGTTGTGGGCACATCCCCAGTAGGGGGTGTGCAGGAGGCAGCTGATCAGTTTCGTTCTCATCGGTGTTTCTAACTCTCTATCCATCTCCCTTTCTCTCTGTGAAAATCAATAAATTTAAAAAAAGAAAGAAACATTGACAACCATATTGATTTTCACAGAGAGAAAGGGAGAAGAATAGAGAGTTAGAAACACCGATGAGAGAGAGAGACATTGATCAGCTGTCTCTTGCATGGCCCCCACTGGGGATGTGCCCACAACCAAGGTACATGCCCTTGACCAGAATCGAACCTGGGACCTTTCAATCCACAGGCCGACGCTCTATCCACTGAGCCAAACCGGTTTTGGCTAATAAAATATATTTTAAAATAAAAAAAATTAAAGGGTAGATAAAGAGCTTCACAGATAAGAAAAGACTAAAGGAGTTCATAACCCTCAAACCAGTATTATAGGAAATGCTGAAAGGTACTCTTTAAGAAGAGGAAGAAGAAGAAAAAGGTAAATAAAAATTATAAACAATAAATACATATCTATCAACAAGTGAATCTAAAAATAAAGTGAATTAAAAATCTGATGAGCCAAGACCGGTTTGGCTCAGTGGATAGAGCGTCGGCTTGCGGACTGAAGGGTCCCGGGTTCGATTCCGGTCGGGGGCATGTGCCTTGCGGGCACATCTCCACTGTGGGGTGTGCAGGAGGCGGCTGATCGATGTCTCTCTCTCATCGATGTTTCTGACTTTCTATCTCTCTCCCTTCCTCTCTGTAAAAAATCAATAAAATATATTAAAAAAAAATCTGATGAACAGAAAAAACTAGTGAATAGAATCAGAGGCATAGAAAGGGAGTGGACTGCCAATTCTCAGGGGAAAAGAGGTGAGGGGGGTGCAGGGAGAGACTGGACAAAAATCATACACCTATGGATGAGATCAATGGTGGGGGGGAGTAAGGGCAGAGGGTGGGGTGGGAACCGGGTAGAGGGGAGCTATGGGGGAAAAAAAGAGGAACAATTATAATAATCTGAACAATAAAAATTTATTAAATTAAAAAAAAATCTGGCCCCTGGCCAGTGAGTCCAATGGTTAGAGCAGTGGTTCTCAACGTTTCTAATGCCATGACCCTTTAACACAGTTCCTCATGTTGTGGTAACCCCCAATCATCAAATTATTTTCATTGCTATTTCATAACTGTAATTTTGCTACTGTTATGAATCAATGTGAATACAGTGGTACCTCGAGATACGAGTTTAATTCGTTCTGTAACCTTGAGGCATGGGAAACTATGAGATGCTCCAGTCGCAGTAAACTGGTGGGTCGTGTGCAGCCGGCCGATCTGTGCAATTACTCCTATCTCAAATATTGCTCGTATTTCAAAGCAAAAATCGCTCGCTCGACAGCTCGTATCTCAAAAATCTTGTATGTTAGGGCACTTGTATCTCGAGATACCACTGGTATCTGTGTTTTCTGATGGTCTTAGGCAACCCTGCTAGCGGTTCTCAACCTGTGTGTTGCAACTCTAGAGCCTAAGACCATCGGAAAACACAGATATTTACATTATATTTATTTATTTTAAAAATAAATAAATAACAATTAAAAAATCTATAAAGTGTTAAGTCCATAAGGAAAATAAAGTAAGACCCTAGTTGGTTTGGGATAGAACGTCAACCCGAGGACTGATGGGTCCTGGGTTCCATTGTGGTCAAGGGCATGTACCTTGGTTGCAGGTTCCCCGGCCCTGGTCGTGGTGTGTGCAGGAGGCAACCAATCGATGTGTCTCTCTCACATCGATGTTTCTCTGTCTCTCCCTCTCCCTTCCACTTTCTCTAAAATCAATGGAAAAATATACTCCATGAGAAATAACAACAACAAAAAGAAAGAAAAAAAAGAAAGTGGAGAGATGCGGTAGAGAATGCAAAAGCGAGACAGCCAGCCTGCAATGGTCCCAGTGCAGCTCGCACTTGGCACTTCTCCTCCGCAGCAGTCAGGGTGGGTCAGCGTGAAGATGACTACTGCGGGTTGGCGGGCGGCGGGCGCCCGGGCCCTGACAGTCTGCAGATGATTGCTGCCTGGCCCAAACCCCGTGAGCCACCAGAGGCAGAAGCACTCACTGGCTCAGCCGTTCCTGTGGGAGGAAAACTAGCAGCCACGGATGGTTTTAAATATATTTTTATTGATTTCAGAGAGGAAGGGAGAGGCAGAGAGAGGCAGATGAAAGAGAATCATTGATTGGCTGCCTCCTGCAGGCCTCCTACTGGGGATCAAGCCCATAACCAAGCATGTGCCCTTGACCAGAATTGAACCTGGGACCCTTCATTCTGCAGGTGGAGACTCTATCCCCTAAGGCTTAGTAAGCCCAACCAGCCAGGGCCACCACGTGATGTTTCAAATGAGCATCCAGTGATATCTCCCCCTAAACCCTTCAGCAGCGCTCCACCTGCTGGCCCAGCCCCTGCCCCTGCCATTCCTCTCCTGCGGAGAGCTTGCATTTCATGGAGGGGCTACCGCTAGGGAGGGAGCTAGGAGGGCTACACCGGGGAGGGAGCTCAGTGGGCCGTCCTGGCCGATGGCCTGCGTGCTGGCAACGAGTGCCAAGCATTACATGGGATTAAGTGGAAACTGAAAATATTTGAGACACATGGTTCACATTCTTGTCTGGTGAAATGGTATGTGCTGAGAGGAGGGGGATGGAATCTCAGAAAGGGTCAGGCAGAGAAAACAAGCCCTCCTTAAAGAGACAGACCTTACCGCTGGCTGGATGCCTCCACCGCAGATCATCAGGAGCCTGAGCAAAAGACGAGTGCTCAGCCCATGCACTGGTATTCTTTTCCAATGAAAATATTTAATTATTCGCACGAGAAGGAAATGCTAATGATTGAGATGTTAGCTAAAGCTACAGTGGTAATCATGTTGCAATACATAATTGGAATTAGATACATCAACGTGGATCAAATCGACACACAGTGCAGCTTAAACTTACTCAACTTTATAGATGAACTATTAAAAATATAGCCCAGCTGGCGAGGTTCAGTGGAGGTCACAGTTCAATTCCCAGTTAGGGCAGGTGCCTGGATTGTGAGCTCAAGACCCACTGGGAGGCGTGCAGGAGGCAGCTGATCAATGATTCTCTCTCATCATTGATGTCTCTGTCTCTCCCACTCCCTTCCTCTCTGAAATCAATAATATATATATGCCTAGCCGGCAGAGCCATGGCATACTCAGCCCCACATTGGGCTCCATATGTGCCGCACCAGCTCAGCCAGGTTCGGTGAGCCTGAGTGGGGGTGCTGTAGGATCGAGAAAAGACAGACAACAGAAGAAAGCTGGGTCTGGGTGGACTGCTGTCCTCTCTGATGGAGAGCTAGTGACAGCGCCACAGACTGAAAGCCGTGTCTTTATTTTATAGCCAGACTAGTGACCTGATGCACGAAATTTGTGCACATTAAAAGGGGATTAATTGGAGGAAATAATTTAATATTGCTATTTGCCCCTTCTCTATAATAGAAATATCAGAGATGGGAAAAAAATTAGTAAATGTATATGAAAACCTTCCTCCTGTCAGAGTCTGGGGCGCACCATGGGGCCCAGAGTCAAGTCCCCACCCACCCACATGCACCTCAAAATCACGTGAGACCCAGACCTGACCAGCGCCCCTCCATTGGGCTAGATCCAGACCCAGCCAGTCCCACCCTTGTCAAGCCCTGCCAGGCAGAGCCGTAGCCTCTGGTCCCCTGGCCCTGTGCCAGGATGGGGAGCATGGCCTGAGGTCCCCAGCCCAGACCAGGGCAGGGGGGCATGCCTTGAGGCCCTCCATCAAGCCACGCCAGGTGGGGAACATGACCTGAAATCCCCATCAAGCACTGCCAGGCAGGGGGGCCCAGCCTCAGGTCCCCCATCAAGCCCCACTAGAAGGGAGGGCGCAGCCTCAGGTCTGAGTTCCCTGGACCCAGCACTGGGGTTCACCTTGAGGTCCCCCATCAAGCTCCGTTGGGTGGGAGGCATGGCCTGAGGTCCCCTGTCAAGCCTAGCCAAGCAGGGGAATGCAGCCTTAGGTCCCCTGGCCCAGTGCTAGGGTGGGGCATGTGGCCTGAAGTCCTCTTTCAAGCCCCGCCTGGTGGGGGTTATGGCCTGAGGTCCCCCAGCCTGGTGCTGGGGCTGGGGGAGCAGCCTGAGGTCCTCTAGCCCAACATCAGGATAGGAAGCGCACCTTGAGGTCCCCTGTCAAGCCCTGCCAGGTGAAGGACGTGGCCTGAGGTCCCCTGTCAAGCCCGTCAAGTGGGGGACATGGCCTGAGGTCCCTTCTCAAGCCCCAAGGCATCAATGGGGCGGGCATAGCTTCAGGTCCCTGCTGATTGCTCATTAAGGCTCCTTATGGGACCTTGGCCTCAGTTGTGGGTGCAGCCATCTTTGTGATGGAGTGATGGTCAATTAGCATATTCCCTCTTTATTAGATAGGATTCCACACAGCAAAGTAAGGGCATGGTCAAGGTATTTACAACATTCTCCTGGGTTTCGAATCTATTCAATTACATGCACCTGAACTCTGTCAAGCCCCTATCACTCGGCCACAGGTTCGGACCATAAGATCAAGCTTACAACCAAAGCCTTTGGCTATAATTGTGCTGGGAGTTGCACGTGGCTTGGCCATGAAAGGACTGTGCCCTCTCATTAGTCCCAGGCTTGAACCTGTCCAAGCGCTTTGGCTGCTCTCCATATATATTGATATATCTACTAGAGGCCCGATGCACAAAGATTCATGCAAGAATGGGCCTTCCTTTCCCTGGCTGCCAGCACCACCTTCAATCAGGCCAGAACTGCCTTTTCGCCTTCCCCTCCTCTGCCTAGAGGCCAGGAGCAGCTGGGTGGTGCATAACACCTGCATTGTTGCCATGGCGATGGCACCAGCATCCCACCCAGCCCCAGTCACTTGGTGCCTGCTTATGCAAATTAACCCATCTTTGTTGGGTTAATTTGCATACTCACTGCTGATGGGCTGGTAGGCGTCACAAAAGTATGGTCAATTTACATCTTACTCTTTTATTAGTGTAACTACAAGAAAAGGTGACTCTGGCCACCTTTAAAAAATATCTACATATATATTTTTAACATTTTTAGATATTGCCAAGACTGGTTTGGCTCAGTGGATGGAGCGTCGGCTTGCAGACTGAAAGGTCTCAGGTTCGATTCCAGTTGGGGGCATGTACCTTGCTTGCGGGCACGTCTCCACTGTGGGGCGTGCAGGAGGCGGCTGATCGATGTCTCTCTCTCATCGATGTTTCTGACTTTCTATCCCTCTCCCTTCCTCTCTGTAAAAAATCAATAAAATATATTAAAAAAAAATTTTTAGTTATTGATTTGAGAGAAACATCATGTGTTGTTCCACTTAGTTATGCATTTATTGGTTGATTGTTCTTTGTGTCCTGACTGGGAGTTTGAACCTGCAACCTTGGCATAGAATGATGCTCTAATCAACTGAGCTCCCAGGCCAGGGCCTAAAAGAATATATTTTTATCAGGAGCTCACCAGATGTCAGGAAGGTTCCAACAACTATGAACACAACAGTGCACCAAAGAGATCAGCGGCCAGCGTCTGTGGCAGGACCTTTTGGAGTATGACGTGAAGGACAATGTCAAGTTGTCACCCACAGATCAGGCCTTGATGCAGGCTGTCCTTTAACTCCATCAGTGGAAGTCTGACATTTTGTGCTCACGGTTGCTCATTCCTCACCCTCTGTTTGAGCCTGAACAAAGCGTGCTGGGGCTGCTCTCCTCCCCAGCATGCGCCAGGCGGCTTCCCAGCTCCTCACCAGCCCTGAACTGAAACCTGTGGGGTCAGTTTCTCCAGAGAGTTTCCTGTGAACCACATTAGCCAATTACCTAACTTCTCCAACTTGCTCTTACTGCAAACCCTCTTACCACAGAGAAGCAACGCCTGTTTCTGTTCGATTGTGAGATGCTTGAAGATATCTGAGAAGGAGCCTGCTCCCCATGCAATGGTCTTTGTAAATATACATATTTTTTATTGATTTTTTTTTTATAGAGAGGGAGAGAGAGTTAGAAACATCGATGAGAGAGGAACATCAATCAGCTGCCTCCCGCACACCCACTACTGGGGATGTGCCACAAATTGACTGGAATTGAACCTGGGACCCTTGAGTTTGCAGGTCAATGCTCTAACCACTGAGTCAAACTGGTTAGGGCGAAATGGTCTTCTTTTTTTTTTTTTTTTAATATATTTTATTGATTTTCCACAGAGAGGAAGGAAGAGGGACAGAGAGCTAGAAACATCTATGAGACAGAAACATCGATCAGCTGCCTCCTGCACACCCCCTACTGGGTATGTGCCTGTAACCAAGGTACGTGCCTTTGACCGGAATCAAACCCAGGACCCTTCAGTCTGCTCTATCCACTGAGCCAAACTGGTTTTGGCACAATGGTCTTTTTGAATAAAGTTTCTTTTTATCTTAGTCTGGATCTGTTGGGTTTTTTTAAAAATGTTTTTATTGGCTTTATATATAGAGAGAGAGTGGGAGAGAAACATAAATGAGAGAGAATCTCTTCTACACGCCCCCTACTGGGGGTTGATTCTGCAACCCGGGGCATATGCCCTGACTGGGAATCTACCAGTGATACTCAACCACTGAGCAACACCGGCCGGGCTGGATCTGTTTTTATTTGCCATTTCCATAAAGTTCTTGTAGGTTTTTCATTAGGTTACATCCTAGATTCCTTATAACTTTGATTACTTTGGGTAAGATTATCTGATTTTCTGTTAACTTCCCCGTTAGTTGGTTATAGAAGAATGCTATTGATTTTTTAATTAATTAATTTTAAATATATTTTTGTTGATTTCAGAGAGGATGGGAGAGGGGGAGAGAGAGAGAAACATCAATGATGAAAATCATTAATAGGCTGCCTCCTGCACATCCTCCACTGGGAATCTAGCCCGCACTTTAGGCATGTGCCCTAATTGGAAATTGAACCATGATCTCCTGGTTCATAGGTCGATGTTCAACCATTAATTTTTTAAATCAAGATAAAGTTCACATACCATAAAATCCATCCTTTTAAATTCGATGGTTTTTAGTACACTTGCAAGGCTGTGCAACCATCATAACTCTGGAACATTTCATTGTCCCTAAAAGAACCCATCCACTAGCAGTATATATATTTTGCTCCCCTCCCCAGGCCCTGGCAACCACTCATTTACTTGCTGTCTGTGGATTTGCTGATTTGGGACATTTCATAGGGAAATGGAATCCCAAAGTACGTGGCCTTTGTGCCTTTTTTTCATTCAGTATGTTGTTTTCAAGGTTTACCTATGCGTAGCATCGATCAGTACTTCATTCCTTTGTATGACTAATATGCCGTTGTCTGGATAGACCACATTTCATTTACCAATTCACCTTTGTCCGTATTCCTGAGAAACGGGAGGAGCAGGGCCCTGCCAGGCAGACGCGGCCCCACGTGCGGGCGCAGGACTTGCTGAGCCTGCTGGGAGCTGCGTGTCAGCCCACACTTACTCGCTCCACTGCTTTTGAGCAGTCACAACCTCCCCAGCTGTGCGTGGCGTTCCCGTTACTGAACTTCCTGGAAGATGTTGGCTGGGCAGTCCGGAGGTGTTTCTGTGAAGAGCGGTTATCCTGTTTTGGACAGGTTGAAGCCTCGGACCGATGAGAGGGCAGTCCTCTCGTGGCCACGTGCAAGTCCCAACTTGGAGGGCAGGGCCCTCTCAGCACAATTAAGCCAGCCGCTGTCCTTTTAAGTTTGAGCCTCTGGTCCAAACATGTGGCCCCATGTGCTTGAGTGATGTGGACCTGATAGAGTTCAGGTGCACGTAGTTGAGTAGGATTGAAACCCGCGAGAATGTTGTAAACATCGTGATCATGCCCTTACTGTGCCTCCTGGCATCGGCGTAAAATAAAGACATGGCTGTGGGCGTGGTTGCTGTCTCAGAGGAGCAGCGTCCCTCAGAGATGCAGCCTTCATTCTCTTGACCGTCTTTTCTAAGCCTTTCAAGAGCCCCACTCAGGCCGTGCTGGCACAGCACGTTTCCTCGCTCATAAAGAGATACAGGAGGCCCGAGCGTCAGCCTGTGGACTGAAGGGGCACATGCCCAGGTTGCAGGCTCGATCCCAGTGGGGGGTTGGGGGGGTGCAGGAGGCAGCTGACCAATGATTCTTTCTCATCATTGATGTTTCTATCTCTCTCTCCCTCTCCCTTCCTCTCTGAAGTCAATAAAGAGAGAGAGACAGAGAGAGAGACAGGAGGAGCCATGGCCACTGTGGCTCCATTGATTGGACGCTGTCCCATGCACCGAAAGGTTGCTAGTCCGATTCCTGGTCAGGCCCCGTGCCAGGATCCCCAGTCAAGGGCGTGCCTCAGCTAATTGATGCTGATGTAGCTCTCACATCGATGTTTCTCTTTCCTCTCTTCTCCTATTTCTAAAAATCAATGTAAAAATCTTAAGGGGAAAAAAAGAGCGAGATACAGGAGGAGAGTTCCATTCCTGCTTCTGTACTTCGCCGCGGAGAAGGCTGGCAAGGCGCTTGGCCACAGTGCCATCCCGGGCCACTGCCACAGTGCCAAGGCCAGCCATGTGGAAAGACGGCCCAAGCCGGGTGAACCTGGAGCCCGCTGCCCGCTCTGCCCACCCTGGAGCTATCTCCTGGGCATTTTACCTAAGATGGTGGGCTCCTGGCTGTGGAAGCCAACTGAGTCAGAGTTCTGAGGTACAGGTGAAATCATCCTTAACAGATGAGTTAAAAGGAATTCCGAGACAGCCCTCTGAATTTCTGACATAAACCTGGAGCTCATCTGTTTAGAACAGTAATCAGGGTGAAGGCAATGAGAACCCTTTCTGGAGAAATGTTTGGGGATCCCAAATAAAGGGCAGAATGGCCTTGGCCAGTGCTGGTCAGTGGTTAAGAGTGCCAGCCTGTGCACTGAAAAGTCTAGGATTTGATTCCTGGTCAAGGGCACGTACCTGGGTTGCAGACTCAATCCCATTCTAATTGGAGCACTTGCTGAAGGCAACCAATCAGTGTGTGTCTCTTCCTCCCTCCTCCTTCCCTCTCTCCCTTCCATTCTTTAAAAATCAATGGAAAAAATATGCTAGGGTGAGAATTTTTTTAAAAGGCCCCTCAAAGGTGTCTATGTCTCAATTCCCAGAACCCATGAATATGTAATTCCCATGGCAAGTGGGACTTTGCAGATGTGACTCAGGATCTTTAGGTGGGAAGATTACCCACTCTAACCACATGGACCTTTCCAAGCAGAGAGCCTTGCTGGCTGTGGTCAGAGCTGTGCCCCGGGGGAGGGCCAGAGCTCTGAGGTGGAGGAAGAGGGCCCTGGCCTAGGAAGGAAGGAGACCTGAGAAGCTGGCAACTTAAGGAAACACAATCCCCGTTCTCCCAGAAAGGAATGCAGCCACGGGAACAGTTTGATGTTAGCCCAGTGAGACCCACGTCACACTTGTGACCTCCAGAATGGCAACAAATTGTGTTTTAAGCCACTGAGTTTGTCTAATTCTACAGCAGCTGTGGAAAACCGAGAGGGCCGTTGGGACACAGAAGCCAAAGGAAGCACAGAGGATACATGGTATGGCTCAGTCCCGCTCCCCCTCAGCCCTCACAGAAACATCACAGTCATAGTAAGGCCCAGGCTAATGAGGTGGTATCTGAGAGCCGCTTCCTGAGTCACAGCTGGCTGTATCTAGCTGTGTCCTCCCAGGGCAGAGGGGTGAAGGACAGGTCTGTGTCACCAATTCCATCCACGAAGGCCCCATCCTCCTAATCTGATCACCTCCTAATGCCATCACCCTGGAGCCCAGGCGGCAGCATATTGCTTCTGAAGGGACACAGACGTTCCGTCTATAGTTAGGGCTCCAATTCCTTTTCATCTCTACAAGCCCAGCTGTCCCAGAGCGGTGTGCAGGCGGGACTGGGCCTGTGTGGGTCACCGTGTACTTCTGTGTACTGACTGGCCCAAAGCCAAGCAAGGGAACAGTGGGATGAAGTCATTCAGGGGTTTGGAGGCACCATTCCCATGGTGTCATCAATAATGTCACCCTGGGGTGGCACCAGGAAAACAGATGCAGGTTCACCCCCACCCTGAGACTGCCTCCCGGGGCACAGCACGGCAGGAGCAGGAGGGACACGAGATCGCAGACTTTTTAAAATAACTGCATCCTTTAATGGCAGTAATACAATTATTGGATTAAGAGACCACAGGAGAAAGGGCAGGTGACATTTCTGGAAGACAGATACAGAGTACAAAAAGGGGGTGGAATAGAGGCATGCGACAATCATTGTAAAAATACAGTACGTTATATACATATTTGCACCATCAACTTTCTGAAATAGTATTTACACTTTTGTTACAATCCTGGTTAGAGAACAATTTTTTTTAAAAGCTTGGCCTGATGGCAAATGAAAATTTTGGGTAAATTCATAGTCCCATGAGGTTCTTAGGCTGAATATCCAAGGAGGGCTCCAGCTTCTATTTCATCCACAAATTTGTTTTAAAAAATTATTTAATTCACTTTTACAAAAGAAAATCCTCAGAGAAGGAGAAAGCCACACTGTGTATACTTATACAAACACCACGCTGCAGCCTCTGCTCAAGGCCAACACTGTGGCTGAAGAAACCTCTCACTAATGTTTAAAAAAACAAAACGAAGACAAACCAAACCAACCTGATCACGGCGCACTGACCTGTGGGGCTGCCTCCTGGCCTTCGCTCCTGGCCCCAAACTCAACAATTTTCTTCCCGGGAAGAGGGGTGTGGTGTCGCAGCCTGTCCACCTCCCACCCCAAGGTGCAGGGAGGGGAACCCTTGGCTGGGTCACCAGGTTTCCTCATTATTAGCAAGGGAGAGACAGGGACCTTAAGTGAGGTGGCTGAGGCGGTGGGATGAGGCGTGAGGCAGAAGCGGGCAAGGACGAACACGGGAGGGAGGAACCCCTGGCGGCACAGACCTCGCCCACTTCCCCAGGCTGGGTCCATGGAAGCCTGCTTCCTTCCCGGCTCAGCTGAATCAGGAACAGGACCCAGGTCTCCGGTCCCACACCCTACCTGCAAGCGGGGTCCTGGTGCCGCTCCCTGGAGGCCCAGCAGCCCCCACCCCGCCATGGCTGCTCTCCAGCCCGCCCCCAGGTCCTTTTTAGGGAAGTGCCCAACCCCACACCGACACGCCTCCGAACTTGTACACCTGTCGCTTAGAAGAAACCGAGACCACAGGCCCACAGATATGGCGCAAAGAGGGACGAAGGGAGCGGAGACAGAAACACTGCCTAGAACCAGCCAGGACTTCTCCTCAGGGGCCTGGTGGGCGGCCAAGCCACGGATCCTTGAGCTGTCCCCAGAGGCCAGGCCAGCACTGGGCACTATGGCTTCTGAGGAGCAGGACAGCCCCTGGCACAAGGGGAGAGGGCATGGCCGAGACAGGACAGGACAGGAGCTAATACTGACAGAAAACACCATCTGTGGCCTGCCTCCTGAAAGCAGCTCCGGGACCTGACCAGCCCTGCCTCCAGCCTGTCTCACCCTGGCATCTTCTGTCCAGGCCTGAGGTGCTGGCTCAGGGTGAACTCTGGGCTGAGGCTGGCGAGGGACCAGGTGTGAATCCAGAGACGATGCGGCAGGAATGGGTTGTTTCTTCCGGGGCAGCTCCCAGGCGCTTTTCCTTTCCTGGATAATTGTCACCCCCACTGGCCCCTAAGCAGGTCCTGTCTCAGTCCTGGCTACACCTCGCCTCCTCATGCAGTGCTCAGGGCCTCCTCAATGCCTACTTTGTCCTGCAAGGAGGAGGGGCCAAGCTGTGTCCAGAAAACCTAGTGGACCCGGCAGTCTTCAAGGAGTCCCTGAAAACTGGGCTGGCCAGGCAGAGCACCAGCTGGTGACTGGCAAACTGTTCATGTGCACAAGTAGGTTTTCCTGGTGGAGCCCGGAGCTCTGCAGCACTGACCAGAACTAAAGATGGTTATATACAATTTATATGATTTAAAAAGGAAGTATTAAAAAAAAAAAAAAGGAGGAGCAAGAGCGAGAAAAAGCAAGAGAGCAAAAGAAAAAGAGGGAAAAAGTAAAGAAAGAATACCCAGACCCCCCTCCCCTCAAGTTCCCAACTCCGGATGCTGCACTTAAATATTGCCCTAGGAAGGGTGGGGTGTAGGGACAGCTCCACTCCAACTTAACACTACTGGCAAAAGGGGGAGGCAGTGGGGTCAAAGCCTTTAAAAACATCTTTCAGGGACCCCGCGTCCTGCTCGCCCTCTCGGGCGGGGCTGTTGCCAGCAAATGGGCTACCAGAGCCCGTCTTAGGCGCCTGTTTCACAGTCCCAAAGAGGGTGGGCACTGGCAGGTTGTGCACACCGGGCTGGGGTGGAGCGCCCTCTGGTGGTGGGGTGCCCGTGGTGGTGGCGGGGGTTGCAGCAGCCTTGGGCCGAGGCCGGTTGTAACTGTTATATCTGTCTGTGGCTGCGGTGGAGCCCCCGTCTGCACCAGATTTCCCTGATTCAGGCTGTTCCAGGGCAGACTTTCGGACGAACGGGGGCTCCTTGGCCTTGGCAGCCGAGCTCTTGCCATTGCCCTCGGGGCCCTTGGGCTGGGCAGCCCCATCAGCAGTAGGTTCAGCAGCTTTACCACCTGCATTGGGAGTCCTGGGGTCGTAGAGGCTGATGCCGCTCAGCACGCTGCTTTGCCCGCTCCCACTGCCCTGGCCCAGCCCACCAGCCGCCAGTACTCGGGGGTCATAGGGGGCGGTGGCTGGGGGAGAGGACTCCCCACTGGGGCTGGCAGCTGGAGAGGGTGCTTCAGCAGAGCCAGGCTTGGCAGCGCGGGAGGCGGCAGCAGAGTCTGCTGGTTTCTGCAGCCGAGGGTCAGTGGGAGCCTTCCGTACCCGGGGGTCACTGGGCTTGTCGCTGGGGCCGGGGGCAGCAGAGGGGCCAGTAGCACTGACAGTCTTGAGGATTCGAGAGAGGAGCTCGAAGTCAGGCAGGTTGGAGCCGGATGAGCCGGGGTCCGTGGAGGTGCCTGAGCGCTGTCGGGGGTTGGAGGAGCCCACAGTGGAGGCCCGATGCAGCCTGGGGTCCAGGGCAGGCATGGATTGCAAGGCAGCGGGAATAGGGGGCACGACATCCTGCTTGGGGATGGGCAGGGGGATCAGGTCCTCGGGGTTCCACAGCACGGTGCGGGCGAAGCTCGGCTTGCTCAGGGTCACATCCTTCTTAATGTGGCTGAACTGCTGCAGCTGCGACCTCGGGTCCCGAAGTGGGTGCCCGGGAAGGGGGTCCAGGGGAATGTTCACGGCCTTCTCCCGCAGGGCCCGCTCCCCTTCCTCCTCTTCTGCAGGGGGTGCCCCAGACCCCTTGGAGCCACTGGGGCCTGCGGGGCTGGAATGAAGGCTGCCTTCGGGCTTAGGGGCAGGCAGAGAGCGAGCCAGCCGAGGGTCCGAGGGCCCCGTGTCGCCTGGGCCTGACCCACTGGAAGTCTCAACGTGGCGCGTGAGTCTGGGGTCCCGGCTGAGGCGAGGGTCAGCCAGCCGGCCTCCTGTGGGGTGTCCCTTCTGAAGGCGGGGATCCCCCAGCCCACTGCTGCTCAGCTCCCCGACAGAAGCCTGAGGTCGGTTGGACGTCTGCTGCCTCAGGGTCTTAAGGATGGAGGTGACGCTGCTCCCACCCTCGTCCTCGTCACTTGAGTACCAGTTTCCAGTGTCACCTGAGAAAGAGCAGAGGAGCAGGGAGGGAGTGAGTGGCCACCACATCCACCCTCTCAGACCCCCGGCAGCCCGCTGGGTGAACACCTCTGCCTGCTACCTCTCAGAACCTCACCTCTTCTCTCCTAAGAACCCGTTTCCTGCCACCAACAGCCAGTGAGCTCAGGCCAGCGAAGTGCTGACCCTGGCAGGCCCGTGGCTGACATTTCTGGGTCTTTCTTCCTGTGCCAGCACTGAGCTAAATGCTTTGTCTTAATTCTCACAAACACCCGGGAAGTAGTGTTATTTGGCCCATTTGACAGATGAGAAAAGGGACGCATGAGATGGGGGCAGAGCCCAGATGAGCTCAGGCTCCAAGTCTATGGTGCCGCTACCTCATCACCCCCCTGGGCAGGCTCAGGTCCCACTGACTCAGCTCCCACTATGCCTGAGGCTCACAGACGCTTGCCCCCAAGCCCCCAAGATTATCATATCCCTGGGAAGGGCAGCCACAAACTAAGAGGCGGGGCTAGGGGGCAGACATGGAAATTAGCCCAAGTCTAACCTCCTAAGCAGATACAACTGGAGCCACCAGAGGGCATTGCCCCTTCATCCCACGGTCCCCACTTGCTCCTGGGCTCCTGTCATGGCCACCTGTGACCTATGGCTTCAGGTTCTAAACACAATTTGTTCTTCCCATTTCACCCTGGGGATGCCACTAGCTCACTGCACAGCCCTATGTAAGTTGGCAGCTGTGTGTGACTGATCATTACTGGTTATGTCAACAACCAACTCTCATCTGCTGGCTTCCTGAGAACAAGGGGCGAGAGAGGGGTGTGTGTGAGCATCTTTCTACAGCCTCCTCTGTAAGGGTGCAGGGGGTAAATCGAGTCAGCTACTGTCTCCTCTAGGGACCAGACCACCTCCTTCCTTGATGGGATCAGGTTTTTCCCGACCCCCCAGGCACAGAGGGTAGCCCTGACTTCCAATATCCTGAGGGACATGCAGCAGCCTCCGCCTGAGTTCCCAGCGAGGTACGGGTCCTCCCTGGCCAGAGGCTCCCTTTCAGTGTAAAACCCAATCTAGGTGTTCCCCATCTTTCCCTGCACGGTGCCCGGGACCTGC
Source organism: Lasiurus cinereus (assembly GCA_011751065.1). Taxonomy (NCBI): domain Eukaryota; kingdom Metazoa; phylum Chordata; class Mammalia; order Chiroptera; family Vespertilionidae; genus Lasiurus; species Lasiurus cinereus. The sequence continues at coordinate 4,731,778 of JAAGEH010000058.1, forward strand.
GCCCTTAGGAAAGCCCTGCCCCTGGGGAGGACACATGCCTTCCTCATTCTCCCGGTCCTGCTTGCTGCTCTCAGCCAGCCTCCTCGCTCTCTCTTCCTCCTCCTGCTGCTTCTGCTGGATCCTCAGGTACAGGGCCCTCTGGGCTGAGGGCAGGAAGTCGGGGACACCAGCGCCCGGCTTCGGCCGGCCTGCAGGCCCTCCCTCAGAGAAGCTGTCAGGCTCCAGAGGGTGCTCGGGGAAGAGGTGCTCCCCAGGCTCCCCCGGCAGCTCTTCGTAGTGCCCGTAGTCCTCTGTGGCAGGGAAGAACCGAGGGTTCGTGTCGGGAAGGGCCTTGCGATGCCAACTCCAACCCACCCATGCCCTCAACTGAGAACCTCCCCTGATGGCGATGGCGATGGGTGAGAATGTGCAGCCATCCCTTCCTACCATCCAGGACAGTCCCCGCAGAAAGCCAACATCGGGAAAGGAGAAGCCAACCTAGCAAGCAGCCAGGGTGACAATGGGGTTCACAGTGAGCTTTAGTGACATGCCAAATGCTCATGACGTGAATACAGACAGAACATCATACGAATGTTTGCAAAATGCAAAGAAAAGGCTCTAGAAAGACAGGAAGCAATCTCTTGAAAATGAGATTCCGGAGGCAGGGGCTAAGAGGTCTCTTCACTTTTTACTCCACGTGCTCTGACCGGTTTTATTTATTTTAGGGTTTGTTTGTAATAATCAATAAAGAAGAACACTATCACATTGTGAGGTCAAAACATGAGCTTAACAACTGGAAATGAGGCTGGAACAGAAAAGCAGGGAAATACACCAAATGATGCTGAGTGAAGTAAGCCTATCAGAGAAAGACAAATGTCACATGACCTCACTTACATGTGGAATCTAATGAACAAAATAAACTGACAAACAAAATAGGTCCAGAGACAGGAAGCATGGGACAGACTGACGGATCTCAGAAGGAAGTGGGAAGGGGGTTACAGAAGAGATTAACCAAAGAACATATATACTATATGCATAGCCCATGGACAGAGACAATAGTGGGTCTTGGGGTGGAGGGGGACATAAGTGGGGGAATATAGTGGACATCTAGAATACTCTCAACAATAAAAAGTATATATGTATATAAAAAACAATATGATGCTAAGGCCACATGTCTACACAGAAGCTCCTGCTGCTTCCTCTTCCTGCTTCCTACACTCCATGAATGTTGATAAGCTGCTGCTGCATTTGAGGAGGGATGCAGCATGATGGGCTGGGGACATATATCTGGATACTGTGTGTGTGTGTGTGTGTGTGTGTGTGTGTGTGTGTGTGTGTCACTCTCTCAGAGATGGAGAATGTCCAGTGAGCACACCCACAGAATGTTTTGCAATGATGTATGTGCCGTACACCCACCACTGTCCTCATGGGGCTAGTGAGCAAATGAAGTGGGGCCAATAAAAGACAGTGAAACCGTAACTTGATTTTATGTAACAAAATTTCATGTGTGGGCAGAAAGCGAAAGTCACCTTGTTTTGGCCACTGAACTTTGTCACATGTGAACTTGATGGGCAAGCTTGATCTGAGCTGCACCCTGGTCCGGCACGGGAACACCTGGACACTTGGTGAGCAGTCCCAGGCGCCCACCCCCCACCTCTACTTGGAACTTCTCATTAAGAGTGTTTCACTGCCTGGACGGTGTGGCTCAGGTTAACAGATCAACTAGGAGGTCATGGTTCAATTACTGGTCAGGGCACATGTCTAAGTTTCAGGCTTGATCCCCAGAAGGGGGTGTGCAGGAGGCAGCCGAGCAATGATTCTCTCATCACTGATGTTTCTATCTTTCTCTCCCTACTACTTCCTCTCTGAAATCAATAAAAAATATATATTTTTAAAAAGATGGTTGTGGCCGAAACCGGTTTGGCTCAGTGGATACGAGAGTCGGCCTGCGGACTGAAAGGTCCCAGGTTCGATTCCAGTCAAGGGCATGTATCCTGGTTGCGGGCACATCCCCAGTAGGGGGTGTGCAGGAGGCGGCTGATCAATGTCTCTCTCTCATCGATGTTTCTAACTCTCTATCCCTCTCCCTTCCTCTCTGTAAAAATCAATAAAATATATTTAAAAAATAATAATAATTGTGCACTTGTGAATACAGTAAGGACTCACTTAACATTATCGATAGGTTCTATGACTTTAAGCAAAATATAACAAAATCAATTTTACCAGAGGCTGATACAAAGGAGAGCTAAGTTCCTAGGATACCTCATCAACACGCTAACGTAAGGATGTGGAACACAATGTTACTGGATGACCTGCTGTGCTAAGAAGCCACTGAGCAGCACACTCTGTAAGACTTCTTGACATGGGGATTTACGCTAATTCCTCTCTGTGCTGTTAACAGCTTGACTTGCTTTCCTTCCACCCCAGACCTCTGGCTCTGCACTTTCCATATGCATGTTTACAGGTGGGAAGGGCTGTTTTTTCTCACTTAAGAACTTGTCACATCTTTCTAAAGCCCCTGCTCCTATCCCAAACACCTGCTCTCACTGCTTCGAACACCATCTAGACACCAATGATGCTCACATCGACCTCCAGCCTGCCTATCTCTGATCCATCTCAACATGTCCGAGGCGTGGCTGTCAAATGGGCATCTCAGCCTTAACATGGACAAAACAGAAGTGCTGTCCCACCCACCCCAGCTCTCCAGCAGGGCTTCCCAGTCAGGGTGGCATCAGCATCCACGGAGGCTGCCCCATGGCCAGCGCCCCATCCACTCCTGTCTGCCTTGTAACGCATATATAAGGGGTCACGCTGGCCCATGACATCATCTCCAAACTGCTACCGCCCAGCGCGCCTCTGCCCAGGAGGGTTCCACGCCCGCCCTATCACATGCTGCCCTCTCACTCCTCTGCTTGTACCGCTAACTATTCCAATGAGGTCACCTCACCAGGGCGACAGAGTCCCTACTGCTGGGACTACTCTCCCTTGTCCTCCTTTCAGGATACCTCATCAACACGCTAACGTAAGGATGTGAAACACAATGTTACTGGATGACCTGCTGTGCTAAGAAGCCACTGAGCAGCACACTCTGTAAGACTTCTTGACACGCTCTTTTGCTTTTCTCAAGCAAGCAGACTGGCTGGGGCCTCTGCCCTGGCTGTGCCCCCTGTAGCTGCCACCTCCCCTTCCCATCCCAGCTCACTCCCCCCGTCACTCCTCAGAGAGGCCTCTGCCCACTGACCTCACCGTGTCCAGACCCTCCTGGACCACCTCTGACCACCACTCTCCCACAGCACCGTCACTTCTAGCCATGATCAATGCTGAAACGAGCTTTTGTACTTATGTATACATTTCCTGCCTGTTTCCCTCCACTCTAATGAAGCGAAGGCCAGGACAGTGGCTGTCTCGCTGGCTTTGACCCTAGGACTGGAGCCGTTGCACAGGCCGGTGAGCACACCCATTCCTGCTGAAGGCTGCACCCTACCTCCTGTGGCCATGTGGTTGTCGCTGCCGATATATGTTGTTATTTTAATAGGAAGGAAGGAGAGGAGGGGGGAGGATGGTTAGACGTGGGGACAGAGCAAACAGAACCACAAGGTTGACAGTGGCAGTCCCAAGCCAAGAACCACTTGGAAGGAGGCTGCTTTGGTGAGGCCACTTCAGCCTCTTAGCCCAACATCCTTCCACACCTGACCTGGATGTTCTCGTGCTCCTGATTCCAGGAACACCAAGCAAAATGTCTGAGAGACTAAATTATAGTGATAATAACCATAATATTCCTTTCAGCCTCAACAGGATAGTGACTCTGTCCCGAAAAACATTCAACCACTCATGGGACAGAGATGGAGTTGGATTCATGTTGTCCAAGGCTGGGAGGAGAGAGATCGAATGTGTAAACCCAGCAACCCCACCGGGCCCACACGCCCTGCCTACCTGCATCCCCCATGAGTCCCGGCTCCATCTCCATGCTTTCCTGCTGCTGGTAAAAGTTTTCATAGAAGTTCTGGGCTGGTGGGATGGGGGGCATCATTCCAGAATGTGGGGAGTCTCCAGGGCCATAAGGCATCATTGGGGGGCCACCAGGTCCCATGGGCGGGCCAGGGTTCATGCCAGGGCCCATCGGCATGTCTGGATGCATGTCCGGGTGCATGTCCGGGTGCATGTCTGGATGCATGTCCGGGTGCATATCAGGGTGCATGTCTGGATGCATTGGGCCTCCCATCGGCCCCGGGGGTCCCATATTGGGCCCAGGACCCATTGGCCCGGGGGGTCCTCCAGGTCCAGGGAACCTAGAAGGAGAAAATGGTGCCCATGAGAGGGGCTGCAGAGCATGGGGTGAGGGGTCACACCCCTGAGGAGATGCGGAGGCCTCCACATGGTGAGCAGTGAATGGCTCTAGACTAGCAGTCGCGGATCACCGGTTGGCGGACCACTGGTGGTCCAGGAGGTCTGAGAGGTTGATGACTGCTGGCTTAAGGAAACCTTTGGAGCAATGGTCGCCAACTGGTGGGACCAGTGGCGGTCTGAAAGGTTGGCGACTGCTGCTCTAGACCAGGGCTCCAATTGTTTTTGGAGGCAGCAAGCTGCCCTGACCAGGCTCACGGTGACAGGTCCCGGCACTCACCTCACACCCAGCTTCTCAGCCAACTGTCCTGTGGGTCGTACCACGATCTCAAACAAGGAGGGGATCTTCTTGTTGTACATGTCCTGCTGCTGCTGCAGCTGCTGGGGGGACAGTGGCTCGTGCACTGGCATGGGCATCTGCGGGGGCCCCGGGGGTGGAGGAGGGGGCGGGGGCGGGGGTGGGGGTCCACCCTGCATGGGCCTGCCATTTGGAGAGGTTGGGGCAGGGGGGCCAGGGGGCCGAGGCGGGGTAGGCAGGAGGCCCACCCCGGGGGGTGGTTTGGGCAGGGGGTTGATTCCCTGCTTCTTCAATTCCTCAACTTCCTTCTCGTCCTCAGCACCTGCTTCCGCATCATCAGCCAACATCTGCAGGTGGGAGGATAAAAGGGCGAGCAGTTAGGACAGGACAGGAGCCAGGCGGCAGGGACTCCTCCAGGACTGAGAACCAGATCTGCTGAGGAAAGCTGAATCACAGGGACCCTGAGGGAGCCTCACAGTATAAGGTCAATGAACACGAAGCCTCTTTGGCACGTAAACCACCCCCCTCACCACTGCTGGTCCCCTCTGACCAGAGGGCAGGAGAGCCACGCCTGTTCTGCAGCAAAATACAGTGCCATAAAACGTACGATTTCACCATTTAAAACATAATTTCAGTGGCATTAAGTACCTTCATGAAGTTACCCACCCATTGCCTCTAGTTCTAGAACTTTGCATCATCCAAAAGAAGCCTCTTACCCATAAGCTATCACTTCCCATTTTCCTAGTACATGGCAGCCACTAATCTGCTTTCTGTCTCTAGAAATTTCCTGATTCTGGGCATTTTACAGCAATAGAATCCTACAATATGGGGTCTTTTGTGACTGGCTTCTTCCACTCAGCATGACATTTTCAGTTCCATGTGCAGCGTGAGTCATGTATTACCAATGGCTGATAGGCTACCCTCCTATTTGGATTTTAAAAGCCTCTCGCTGCATTTGCCATCAAACTGCCATGGGGCCTAGTGCAAGAGTGGGTACTAGAGAGGCAGCTTCACTTCCTTCCATGGTGTCCCTGATTCAACCCTAATGCCCAGCCCCATGGCAGTCTGCTGACAGCCAAGCTCTGCCCTGTAGGCCAGCCTGGACCAGGCTGCCTCACCAGTCATTTGGTTTCCTCTATTCCCAGGTGGCCCCATGTCCCCCATGGATGATCTTATTAAAGGTCAACAGAGTGACTGTCCAGGTCCCTGCATTCACTACTGGAACATCATTAGCCCCCTTCCAAGCACTGCCCAAGCTCTGCAAGATCACGTTTTATTGAATCCTGTGTATTCCTGGCTCTACACAGACTGTTAGCTCCATGAAAGCAGAACTGTTCTACGCCCTGAAGGACCCAGGGCCTGTATGAAGTAGACAAACTATTTCAAAGTCTGGATTTGAGAGAATGTCTCACCAGTTAGGGTCCTGTGTAGAAAAAGGACAGCAGGCCTGACTGCTCTCCTTGAAGGCCTTGCAGTGCTGGCCTTCGGCTGGTATAAGGGAACCTGACGGAGAAGAGGGCTCCCTGTGCCTAATCCCTATAATGTGCCTCCTGCTGGACACCCCCTTCCTTCTGGGAGTCTGGAATTTGGGCACATGCCAGGCAGAGGCTACATACATTACCAGCCCCCAATAAAAACCTGTATACTGAGCCCTAACGTGCCTCTACCCAGGGACGGGGGGGATGTAGGACTTCTTGGCAGGTGTTAGGTAGGTCTTGGCTTTTCTCTCCCCTTACAATCAGCAACGGTATCTGGGCCCTTGGCTTCAAGGGGGAAGGAAAACTGATCAGTAAATAACATTTGTCCCTTCAAGTTCTGCCGCTACTCAAAGTGTGGCCTGTGTGTGGACCAGCGGCACAGGGGATCTTCTGAATTAGAGCCACATTTTAACATGTGCCCGCTGCATTGTGGGAAACACTGCCCACCACTAGCCATGCTGGGGAGCACCCAGGACTGTGGGGGTTGGGGGTTGGGGGCTGTCCACTTCACTGCCCCTATGTTCTGCTCACTTCCCTTCCTTCTCCCAACGAGTTGGCCCCTTTCAGTTCCTCTACTGAGTGTGCAACCATTGCTCATGTTGTGTCCCCTGCCTGCCTCTCACCGAGGGCTGGCACATGTCAACTCCCCTAGCCTTCTAAGTGTCAGCCTGCTGGAGAGCCTCTGGGCTCGTTGCACACTGATTCCAATGCCCAATCCTGCCCCCTCATCACTGTCTCCCCAGTGCCCAGGGTAGTGCCTGCGGCAATGAGCACTGCCAGACATTTGGTGGATGATCAAGTAAACACATCCTGGGAGCCGGTGGGGGTGAGGGGGGCGCGGTGAGGCAGTGCATAGGTGTAATAGAGTTAAGGCTTTGAGTGGCCAACTTTGCTGTTTGCTGTTGCTCTCTGGTGGTCTTGCCTGCCTGCACACTGCCTTCCTGCCTTGGGGCCCTGCAGTTACTGCCACTCCCTAGTCTGAGCCACAGACCATCTTCCCCTGGTCGTACCTCATGCACAAGCTTTGCCTTCCCAGCCCAGCAAGGATCGGGGTACTACCCCTGACTCCCACCTTTTCTTTCTTTTTTTCTTTTATTGATTTTTTCCAGAGAGGAAGGGAGAAAGATAGAGAGTCAGAAACATCAATGAGAAACATCAATCACCCCCTGCACACCCCCTACTGGGGATATGCCCGCAACCAAGATACATGTCCTTGACCAACCCAGGTCCCTTCAGTCCACAGGCCAATGCTCTATCTACTGAGCCAAACTGGTTAGGGCCTCCTACCTTTTCTTATCCTCACTCCAAGTCCTGGAGATGTTGCCTGGCTCACCTGCTCATCTCACCCTGGGCCTCACTGTCTCTGACCAGCACCCTGCCCAGCCTCCTGTCTAGTCTCCCCACCATTCTCTACACATGCACATAACAGCATTCAGTCACAAAGATGGCTGTGCCTCTGTACCGCCAGATCCTTTCAATAACAACTCAATGTCCTCAGGATAAAGACAAAATTGAACAAGGTTGCCCCTCACTAAACAGGAACAAACTTAACCACACTTCCATCATGAAGGTGCCATACTCCCTCTGCCTCTCAAGGTCCCATCCAGAATGCCCCATTCATTCCCTCCTGGTCACACCGCCTAATGCCCGACCTTCCTTCAGGTCCCCTCCTGACACCAGCCTCCGTCTCTCCACATTAGGTGTGCCTGTGGTGAACATGCTTTCTCGGTAGATACCATTCAGCACAATGACCACTGGCCAACATCCCCTTCTCCGACCAACCACCTGCCCTGGGACCAAGGCTATGATCTTTTCCTGCCATTGCCAGCACTGAGCACAATGCTTAGCACATGGTAGGCACTCAAACTCATGGTTAACAGGACAAACTGAAGCTCTCACCACAAGACAACCTCTGCACGGCAGCACCACTCCTAAGTGCTCACCCTGTGGGCCTGCCTGCATGCAGCACTTCAGCTCCTCAGCCTGCCCTGTAGGTGGGGCTTCCGTTTCCCATCCTGCAGAGTAGGAATCGTGCTTCACATGCAGCCTACTGGCCACTGGGGAACCCTCCTCCTATGCCAGAACTTAGCCTTTCGCATCCCTTCTAGTTCAGGCCCCACAATATCCTGCTAAAGACTCCTCTCGGAACACAGACCAGCCCTCTGCCGTATCCACTTACTGAATCCCACCCTGGATCTCAAATGCTGCCTCAAAAGCTGGGGCTGCCCTGCCCTGGTAGCTCAGTTGTTTGGAATATCATCCCATATCCCAAAAGGTTTCAGGTTCAATTCCCAGTCAGGACACATACCTAGGTTGCAGGTCTGATCTCTAGTTAGGGAATATATGGGAGCAACTGATTAATGCTTTGTTTTGTTTTTCTCTCCCCCACCCCCTCAACCTCTGGCTGTGGCGGAGCCTCTGTCAGTAAGGACAAGGGCTCTCAGAACCCTTTCAATGAATGAAACCACCAGGGCCTTGGTGGACCCCATACTCCCCTACCAGGACTGATTCAGAGCAATCCCAGGGGCTTCCATAAATGAAAAGGACCTCAGCAGAAAAGGACTGACAGACCTGCAGACACAAAGGCAGGCCACGATCTGTCAGGCCCAAGAAGTAAACTCACGTCTGTTGATTAAAAAGGTTTGCCCCAAACTGGAAACCACCCAAAATGTTCTTCAATTGATGGCGGGATAAAAAACTGAAGTCATCCATACAATGGAGCAGCACTCAGCAACAACCCATAATGAACACCACCACTATATTCTCGATGCCGTGGATGAACCTCATGTAGATTATGCCCAGAAGCTAGAGTCAAAAGGCTGTATGCACACATATTTAAAAGCTACATAGTATAAATTTACTTATGTGACATTCTTGAAAAGTCAAACTATAGGGATGGAAAACAGACCAGTGGAGAATGGGGAGGCATTGACTACAAAGGGGCAACAGAGGAGCTTTGGGTGATGGACTAAATTTCTTCCATTTTAAGTGTCTGCATGGCTCTATCTTTGTCAAAACTCATGGATATAACTAAAATGAGAACAAGTGATAAAGCAAGTGGGGCAAAAAATATTGTTTAACAGATGAATCTGGCAGAGGGAATTCTTCGTGTTATTCTCACCAACTGTTTCCACATAAAAGTCATTGTGAACCCCAAAGGCAGGCATGCTTCCAAACCTAGAGTGGGCAGCTGGAAATCAATGTCTGGATAGACAGAAGTGTCCCTGAGTAGTGGGAAAATAAAGCAGGACAATAGCACCGACATTTCAGGATAAGGTGGCTAAGTATGAGAGGCACAAGCTAGGGCCCCAGGCCCAGCTCTGGTGGACCAGCTGCAACTCCGTCTGAGCAGGAAGGAAATGGTTGACCCCATATCTTCGGCAGGGTCAGTCTAGGACCATCCCAAGGCATATTGCAAGTTTTACTTCCTAACCACACCAATTTGATTCTAGAATGGTTGTCTAGGTTCTACACTCATTGTTAACCCACTGAGACTTAATCTTATATAGGGGATGACATCAATGTTTTCAAAATGTCTGTGGGCAGGAGCTCAAATGGGAAACAATGGTTTTTTTTACTAGGGCATCTAGAGCTTTGCTGTCCAATATGGTGGTCACTGGCATTGTGTTACTATTGAGTACTTGAAACGTGGCCATAAGTATCAGATTCTGAAGACATACTTTTTCCCATCACTTACTACATGCCAAAATGATTAGTTTGAACATGGATACATTGAGCTAAGATATGTTGTGAAAATTAAATTCATGTGTTTTTTACTTTTTTAATATGGCTACTAAAAAATGTAAAATTAAATATGTGTAGTCCGACCCTGGTGGGTGTGGCTCTCTGGTTAGAGCATCAGCCCTCGCACCAAAGGGTTGAAGGTTCAATTCTGGGTCAGTGGCACGTACCTGGGTTGTAGAGTTCGATCCTGGCTCTGGTCTGAGCATGTGTGGGGGTCATGTCTCTCTCAAATTAATGTTTCTTTGCCCCTCTACCCTGCTGTCTCTCCCTCCCTTCTATTCTCTCTAAAAATCAATGGAAAAAATATCCTTAGGTAAGGATTAACAACAATAAAAATGTGGAGCCTGTGATTTACAAGACTATCAATTTATAGCCATTCTTGTTATTGTTACATCATATAAATTGTGCAGTTATCAGTAAAACCTTCATATTAAAACTGCTACAGAACTAGTAGGTAGGTAATAAAAAAAGGAAAAATTAAACATGTGGCTCTAACGTGTTTCCTATTGGACAGCACTGGTCTACAACACAAACTCTGAACCTCCAGCAGGGGGCAGTCCTCAGTCAGATATCGTTCCATTCTTCAAATGAGGAAAGAAGTCACCATCACTTCCCACTACTTACCCTGTGAAAAACTCATATTCTAGATATCTAGATGACAAAACCCTAGTCCTAGTTAGGCTCCTCAAAGGGCCTGGCCAAGTAAGACCTTTCTCCAATTTTTCCCACCCCTCTGCCAATGAGCTGTGTTCTCTTGCTTTGCCTGTGCACGGCTTCCCCTCAACTCCTCAGGCAGTGCCAGCAGCCACTTAAACTGGGCAGTCATCCAAGGATGGCTGATAAACACGATCCTTTCCGTTCTTAAACAAATAGTCAACTCCTCAAACCATGTGAGAACTAGAAGGCAGGAAAGCCTTCACTTAAAAGGCTACATTCTCTTGCACATCCCTCGGATGGATTAGGAAACCAAGGACAGGACCTTGGGACTCCTCAAGTCCTAATGACTCCTCAGGGACAAGAAGATACTAGGATGAGTTTTAAATGTCACCTGACAACTCAAAAAGCCCTGACACCTCATCCAAGGGAAGAACTCTCCAACAAACACAAACCTCTAATTTCCCCTTGTGTTTTGTTTTGTTTTTGTTTTAATATATTTTATTGATATTTTACAGAGAGGAAGGGAGGATAGAGAGTTAGAAACATCAAAGAGAAACATCCATCAGCCACCTCCAGCACACCGACTACTGGGGATGTGCCCACAACCAAGATACGTGCCCTTGACCGGAATTGAACCTGGAACCCTTCAGTCTGCAGGCCAACGCTCTATCCACTGAGCCAAACCGGTTACAACATTGTTTTTGTATTTTTTACTGCTTAATAGAATCTTTAAAAATTGTAAGTAAACATTTAAATTCCCATAAAAATTTAAACCATCCCAAGTCTCCTCTCCTCTTTGTGTATCATGGACTCTCCCTAAAGGATAACTAAGAAATCACAAGATATGTTTGGAGTCATACCAGACAACACTCCTTTCATGCAGTCACCCCAGTGAAAACGGCCCTGGCTGGAAATAAGATGCATGTGTGACCTCCTCCACTCTCTCCGTAGACAAGAACACAGTTCCCATGTCTTCCCTGAAATGGCTCAGCTCCAGATCAATGCAACTGGAAATTACAGTCCTGCACAGAGGCCAGCGGGCGGGCTGTAGAGCCAAGTCCATGGAAGGCACAGGTCCTGGTGCCTGTCAGCTGTGGTGGCTGACCCCCAGACGTTACCTTATCCAAGAGCTCTCGTGTCTCCTCGGTCAGAGGGTCGTGGGAAAACATGCAGTCATCACCATTGATACAGTTCCCAGTCGTGTGGTATAACTTACACGGAAAATCACGTTCATGGCAAATTAAGGCAAATACTTCATCTCATGGAACACACACATGCACACATTCCCAAGGGCAGAATCCAACCCTGTGTTTTGGAGATGAGGAAACTGGAGCCCAGACAGGTGAAGTGACTTTCTCAAGGTTGCACAGTAGGTTGGCAGCAGACCCAGTTCTCAAGACTTGCTCCAGAGTGCTTCCCGCCCCACCATGCTGGCCTTGGAGCTGTGTCCTCAAATCCTCACTCAACAGAAATAGGGAAGTTCAATGATGTGCCCAAGGTTACACAGCCAGTTAGAAAGTCTCAGAAAGATAACAAGTAATGGCATAGACCAGTCCCAAGAGTATGTGTAGAGAGAACATATTAACGTGTGCCTCAGTTTACTCATCTGCAGAACAGGAACAGCAGACCCATCATAGGACAGATGTGAGGGTTAAAAGAAATTCAGATGCACTGAAAGCTCGACACTGCACTGGCAGAGTGAGAGAAAGCAGAGTGGAGGTCAGCTGCTACTACCAACAAGGAGAGTTCTGCCCCTGAATCAGAGCAGATTTGGGCGCCAAAGGATATCATGCATGTAGGGGCAGTTCTCAGCTTTGGCACAAAACCCGGTGATGTAAAACTTGCACAGTTCTCGCTTCTTTGGTAGCTCGATATCATGGCTGAAGTTACAGTGGTCTCCCTGGAAGAGAAGCAATGGGAAGGTCAGGAGGTGGTGTGGGAAGCCCTTGCTGACTCCTCTAAGAAAACGCTGCTCTGTCACCACTGAAGCAGAGGGACCGATGACAGAATGAAACCCCCTTCCCTCAGGGAGCAGGCAGGTTTCCCACCAACTTCATACTTCTGACATGTGTGTGCTCCCCGGGAAGCCCCTGCCTCCCTCTCCCACAGCCTCTTCCTCCCGTCTCTATTCATTGCCTTTCACTACCTCCTTTAACTTCTCTCTTTCCTTCCCTTCTTTCTCTTATCGACTATTTTCACTATTTACTGAATGACAACCAGTATCCAGTCCCATGCTCTCCTAACAGAACCCCAATTTTGTTTGAGGAAGAATGTGCCCAGCTAAAAATATTACATTTCCCAGCTTCTCTTAAAGTTCTGGCGACAGGTGTAGGCAAAAGTCCCTACGAGGACAATACTGCCTCAATTTTTTTTTAAATCCACCACCTACTTTTTTCCCTCTAGCCCTAAGATGTGCTGCTTGGAGAACACCAGCCACTGTGCGACCATGAAGACAAAAGCCACATGCTTAAGAATGGCAAAATACAGCCTAAGAATGTGGTCCCATAGCGTGCCACTGACACTGCATGACTTTGTATTGTCTCCCACCCCTACACTGTTCTGAGGGATAAGCATCTATGTGCTTCAGCTAGTGGAGTTGTGTTTTCAATATCTGCACTATGACACAATCCAAAGAAAACAACACACCTAGTTAAACTAAAGATAGAAATTGTTGCATGCCTGTTTCAAAAGCCTTATTCTAAGGAATGGCTATTCATTTTTCTTTGTTTATATGTATTACAAGATTCTAAAAATAATATGAGTTGACTGTAATAAGGAGTATTTTACACACACATGCACACTTATTCAAAGTACACATTTTTCTAAGACATAGATATAGGTGCAGTATTTCCTGGGTGCATGTTTCCCCAATATCTGTCCACTGATGATAAATGTGAATAAAAAGCTGGTTGACAGTCCTAGCCAGTTTGGCTCAGTAGATAGAGCGTCAGCCTGCAGACTGAAGGGACCTAGGTTCCATTCCAGCAATGCCCGGGTTGTGGGCTTGATCCTCAGTAGGGGGTGTGCAGGAGGCAGCCAATCAATGACTTTCTCTCATCATTGATGTTTCTATCTCTCTCTCCCTCTCCCTTCCTCTCTGAAATCAAATATATTTTTTTGATCTTTTTATAGAGAGGAAGGAAGAGGGATAGAGAGAAACACTGATCAGTTGCCTTCTGCACACCTCCTACTGGGGATGTACCTGCAAACAAGGTACATGCCCTTGACTGAAATCAAACCTGGGAACCTTCAGTCCGCAGGTTAATACTCTGTCCACTGAGCAAAACCAGTTAGGGCAATAAAAATATATTTTAAAAATTAAAAGAAAAAGAAAAAGCTGGCTGACTAAATCAGTGGTCAGTAAACCGCAGCTCTCAAGCCAATATGCGGCTCTTTGGCCCCTTGAGTGTGTGGCTCTTCCAAAAATACACAGCCTGGGCGAGTCTATATTGAAGAAGTGGCGTTAGAAGTTTAAGTTCAAAAAATTTGGTTCTCAAAAGAAATTTCAATTGTTGTACTGTTGATATTGGCTCTGTTGACTTGAGTTTGCCGACCACTGGACTAAACTAACATTGGGTTACACTGTTTCCTTCAGAATTCTGTGGCCACTGGTCCATCTGTGGCATTCAATTCTGCTGTGAAGTTCAAGGTTGGCCTGACACCTGCCCCTTCTTTTCTATGGATGTCTTAAAGTTTAGTAACTAACCAGAATATGTACATCTCTGCATTAGCATCAATCTTAACACAACATTTGAGGCTATACAAATTTGTTGAAAACTTTGACCAAAAATATCGTTTCCAAACCAGAAAAACCCAGATGTCCTGTTGCTCCAGCCCCTCAGTCCCTCTAAGAGAACCGAGTCTGCCAGGCCCCACAGGCACCTCTCAGTAGTCAACCACTTCCACCAGAATGAGCCCTGCCCAGTGAGGTGGCTTCTAGAGTATGCCCAGGGGCACTGTGTCCTCTGGAGGTTGCTGCCCTGCTCAGGTACCCAGATCCTTTGAACCCTTACCCATGTGCACCGTCCCTCCACGAAGTATTTGCAGATCACTTTGCCTTTCTTGTCAGACTGTTGGTGGGGCTTGTCATGATCACGGCTCCGGTAGCTTCCACCGCCATCCTGTTAGGAACACAGAACAAAGAGTGTTAAGGTAACTAACAGGGAATGAAAAGCGAGGGTGGTGAGGGCCCTGGTGGATCAGGTGGAGATCATTTGAGTGAAGAAGAGTAACAGGAGTTGTCTAGCAGCCAGTTCCTAACACCGAGGCCATAAGAGTCTGAGCCCACAGTATGGAATTCTGCTTGGATAAGAAAAGCTCTGGCACTTGGAGCTGTTGGCAATGAAGACTCGAGCACACACACTTGTGCAAAAACACATCCACCTCCTGGAGGCAGAGGCACGTGCCTTCCTGTAAAACTCTCCAGGGATAACTGAGTGGGTCACCTAGAACCTTCCAAGTCTTAGAGACTTGTTAGGGGTGACTGCAGGTGCTACAAAGACGTGGTTTTAAAAAACAGAGGGTCTCTTACCCTGGCCAGTGACTCTCAACGGTTAGAGCATTGACCAGCACACCAAAAGGTTGCCAGTTTGATTCCCAGTTAAGGGCATGTACCCAGGTTGCAGGTTCAATTCCCAGGCTCTGGCTGGGGTACGTGTGGGAGGTAACCAACCAATATATCTCTCTCACATCATGTTTCTCCCCCCACCTCTCTAAAAATCATTGGGGAAAATATATCCTCTGGTGAGAATAACATTAAAAAAAAAAAAACACAACAAAACAAAACACAAAAGAGAGGGTCTCACCAGCAGTGCATCCCTATGAGAGGTGTGCTTATTGGCCTTATGGGGAACGGCTACTGGGAGTAGGAGGCCAGGGTCAAGCTTAGAGGACAAGTCATTAAAGGGAACAAAAATCCAAGGAGGGGCCTTGGCTAAACATATCAGATCAGAAGGAAGAGTTGACTCACGCCCATGTCATCGTCATAGAAGTCATCATCATCATTCATTCCACCCTTGTTCATGCCTCCTCGACTGCCACCTCGACCTCGGCCACGGCCCATCCCTTTGCCTCGGCCTCTGGAACCCCGGCCACGGCCTCGATTTAACCCTGGGGAGGAGAGAAATGGCGTCAGCCACTGCCTGCCCCAGAACCCAACTCTAACGGCTGCCAGAGGAGCTCCACCAACTTTTGAGGCCCCTACCCACCTCGTCCTCGGCTATCCTTGGACCGGCGGTACTGGTTGAGCTCCTTGGAATAGTCGTCATAATCCTCATCTCCCATTGGTTCCTCACTTTCTCCATACTGGAATTTCAAAAAGGAGAAGAAAGGTGTCACATGGGGAACAATGAACACTAACCCTAACTATACATTTTGCCCCTTTGCCTTTTGGTTTCAAGGACAACTTTAGACTCAGAAGAGCACGTGAGAAATCTGGGCCCGGGGCTGTGTCCCCTCCTCACATGACCCAGCCTGAGCATGGGTGGTCTTAATCCTTTCTGTGCAGTCATCAGTCTTAAAACTCCCACCCCCTGGGCAAATCCATTAGGGCATCTCTGCACACAATGGACAGCTGTGCCGCTGTAACAAAGAATGCAAAGAAAGGACACGGCAGTGAGTGTGGCAGTTCTCTGTGAGAGGAGTGTGCCCACTTGCAAGCACAGTGAGTAAATAAGCCCCGGACTACAAAGGCCTAAAACGTTTCCAGAGCCACTCGGGAACCTTGTCTTCAGGGGTGGGAACTAAGTAGCTGGGAAATCAGTGGGAAGAAGATGTAATTTTCACAGCTCACCCTTTGTTATCTGTTCAGTTTGAATCATACGCAAGTTTTTTCAATTTCAGAATCATACATGAATGTTTAAAACACATAAACCTGCCTGCCATCTGATGCTTGCTTTCCTCCTTTGTCTTATAGGCCACCCCCAACAGTACATGCAGTTCACCAGCCATTCCCCCATTCCCGGGCAGTAGAAAACCTTACATCCATCTCATCTTCATAATAGTCATCTTCATCTTCTGGGTGGTCTCCCATGGAGCCTCTGCCCCTGCCTCGGCCGCCCCGGCCCATGCCTCGGCCCCGAGACCCTCCGCGGCTTCCTCGGCCCCGATAGCCCCTGCCACGGCCTCGACTGCCTGCACAGTGATTCAGAAAGTGAACGCCTGAGCGGGAATAGACCCCACCAACAAGAGAGATGTTAAACCATTGTTTGCCCCTGAGGTCAGTCATTTCATCCTCCTCCAAGAAGTCTTCCCAGCTCTCCCAGGTAGACTAAAGGTTTCCCTGGAGCCCTCAATGGGGTGCCTCAGCATTGTGGGCATATGGCTGCTACAGCACTCACTACACTGATGGCTGCACTGTACGATATGGTAGCCACCAGCCACACGTGCTACTGAGCACCGGAAACATGGCTGACCAAACCAAAGAGTTGCTGTGAGTATAAAGTACATCTGGATTGCAAAGACTCAGAGGGGAAAAAAAAGAGGGGAATGTAAAATATCACATCTGCCTAGTTTGCAAATGTATTTAAACAAGGTTTTGAATGTATAAGGTAAATAAAATATATTGTTAAAATTCAGTTTATCTGTTTGCCTTTTAACGGTGATTACTAAAAAACTAAGTCACATGTCGGCTTGCATTCTGCTTCTACGGAACAGCACTAGTCTAGAATCTCTCCAAAGAGCAAGGCCTGTCCAGGGAGGTGTCCGTAAAAGACTGCTGAAAAAAAGAAGGGATAGAGAGCCACTCAAACAACAAGTTGAGCCTTAGGCAGGAATATGAACCTCTGAGCTGGAAGGTTCTGGAAGCCCTCCGAGGGTGGAAAATCTCACTGGCAGGAGATGGTTCTAAGAGGCTAGGCTGGCCTCTGGTGCTCTGCCCTCCCCCAACATCCTTCTAACTTCCAGAGTTCAAGGTTCAGAGGTGTGGCAGGCCCACAAGGCTGCAGTCACACCCTGTCAGGTGATATGAGCTGAGGATGGGGGAGGGGGTTACTGGGGGTTGGGACAGCCAATTGCCAGATATGAGAAGCTGTCCCTTTTCTTTCCCCTCACTGCTGACCAGGAAGTGAATTTTCCCTCTCTCTGCCTCATACTAGCCTGGCTCCATCCCAACCAGGGCCTCAGCACTAGCCCTCTTCCCACATGGCTAACTCCCCCAAACCTCTCCTTCCTTATTTAGCTCAGCCCTAAAAGACTGCCTGTCTCTTCTCCTGGACTGGAGGCTCTGTGAGCATGGAGACAACCAGGCCTGTCCCACTCTGCACCGCCCCTCCAGCCCCACCCCCAGGTCTGCTCAGACACCCTGGAATAGAAGCTTGGGGTCTCACCTCGGCCCCGACTGCTGCCCTCCTTGGCACGCCGATACTGGTTCAGCTCTTTGGTGAAGTCGTCATAATCCTCTTTGCCCATATCCTCTTCCTCGTCACCCTCATAATCTCCATACTGTTCATTGTCATAGTCGTCATACATGCCGTAGCCTTTGCTGTCCATCTTAGAGTAGGACTTCTTGGGCAGGGATGTGCTGTGTGACGGGGGGTACTGCTGGTGGGACTGCCAGGGAGAGGAAGGTGAGCAGGCCCCAGTGCCTTGGGTGCAGACCACCAAGACCCTCACTATCCCTGGGAAAGATACCATCCTCAAGCCACTGGGGACTGGTCCCCACCTGAGTGAGATGTAAGCAGTAGGCCCAGACGTTTCTGTTCTTCAGAAAGGGCCACAGCTTGAAAGAAAATGAAAAACAGACCCCGCAACCCCTGAAGAACAAGGGAGAAAGTAGTGGGAGAGGGGGCGGGGAGGGTATTTCCCAGGGCTATAGAGCAATCTCATTTGGGGAGGAGGCCTGGTAGTCAGAAGGGGTGCTTCCTGGTCAAAATTTTCCTGGGGTCTTGGAATTCAATTAATTATCTGTTTGGCAACCAAACTAGGAAGCTATTTTAAATGATGCTTTCCAAAGTGTGCTGGTGCCAGGAAATACTGGATCAAGTTAAATATGTATTTTATATATATCTCTCTCTCACACACACACACACACACACACAAATGGAAACCACAAAATTGTCTTCAGGCAATGAATGGATAAAGCAACTGTGGCACATCCAGACAATGGAGCATTTATTATTCAGCAATTTAAAAAAATGAACTACGGCGCTATGAAAAACAGAGGAATCGTAAACTATGCTGCTAATTGAAAAAAGCCAATCTGAAAAGGCTACAAATTGTATGAGCCTGACCAACATTCTGGGAAAGGCAAAACTCTAGAGACTAAAAAGACTGGTAGCCGAAACTGGTTTGGCTCAGTGGATGGAGTATCGGCCTACAGACTGAAGGGTCCCGGGTTCAATTCCGGTCAAGGGCATGTATCTTGGTTGCGGGCACATCCCCAGTAGGGGGCGTGCAGGACGCGACTGATGTCTCTCATCGATGTTTCTAACTCTATCCCTCTCCCTTCGTCTCTGTAAAAAATCATTAAAAAAAAAAAAGACTGGTGGTTGCCAGGGGCTCAGGGAGGAGTAAAGCAGAGGGAATTTTTAGGGAATTGAGACTATTTTATATGATAGTGCATGGTGAATACATACTTCATGCATTTGTTAAAACCCAAAGAACTAAAAAATCCTAATGTAAAGGTATGAACTCTAATAATGAGTCAATATTGGCTCATCAATTACAACAAATATATCAGCCACATTAATGTAAGATGTTAAAAACAGAGAAACAGAGGGAACTATACTATCTGCTTAATTTCTATGAACTTAAAACTGTTCTAAAAAATAGTCTATTAATTTAAAAT
This sequence comes from Lasiurus cinereus, assembly GCA_011751065.1. Classification (NCBI taxonomy): domain Eukaryota; kingdom Metazoa; phylum Chordata; class Mammalia; order Chiroptera; family Vespertilionidae; genus Lasiurus; species Lasiurus cinereus. The sequence continues at coordinate 4,751,063 of JAAGEH010000058.1, forward strand.
AACTCACACTCATTATAAAAAAAGAGAAAATACAAAACATAGGTAGATAGACATACACAACTACTTTAGCAGATCTTAAAATGCCCCAACACCAATTCCTAATTAAAGCTCACGGTGTTTCTCCTCCTTCCCTGCCACCCTCAGATTTACAGTCTAAATCTCCATTAGATCAATGTCAACTATGCCGTACAATAAATTATCTGTAATAATGGATGGTGCTGAGTCATATGATAACTGGGACACCTTTAAGAGCTACTAGCTTTAAAAGTATTTTTAAAAATCAAAACTCAGAGAGCTATGTTAATGTTTTTTCTTATCAGTTTTGCTGGAGGGGGGTAATAGCATACTAACTGAATAGATAACTTTGTTTGCTTAAGGTCAGAGATATAATTTATTCCTATAACCATTTCATTCTCTTACTAATTTTCCACAAAAGTCATTTCTGAACAGTGTAAAACAGTCAGCTATGACAGGGACAAGTCAGCATCTTTCTCGGGGAGAGGAGACACACGGCAAAGGCCATAGGAAGAGGTGGCATCAAGAAGTGCTAGCAGCATGGCTTATAGAGATCAGTTACTAAACTTCCATTCCTGCACTTCGGAGCTGTGAAACCTGGTTGAAGTTTTCTAAGTCTCGGTTTTCTCACCTGTAAAATGCGGATAAAGGCAACACCTAATCTGCCCAGCTGGTGTGCTTAGTGGTTGAGCATTGACCTATGAACCAGGAGGTCACAGTTCATATCCAAGTCAGGGCACATGCCAGGTTGCAGGCTTGATCCCCAGTAGGAGATGTGCAGGAAGCAGCCGATTGATGATTCTCATTATTGATGATTCTCTCTCTCTCACTTTCCCTTCCTCTCTAAAACCAATAATAATACATTTTATATACACAATACCTAATTTTGCAGGATTAAAATCCGTGTCAAGCGCCTTGCAAGAATGCCCGGCAGAGAGTAAGGTGCTTAGTAAGCACAGCAGTTTTACTCCATTGAGCCTCTGACAAGTAGTTACTCACCGGCACGTACGGGGGGCTGTACTCTCTGTACTTGCGGTGCCCCTTCTCGCTGGGACTGAAATCTGAGTCATCGGAGAAGTCGGAGAAGTCATCACTGGAAGATGCATGGCGCTGCAATGACAGAAGTGGACTTAGCGATTCTGCTGCAGGCAGGCCACTCTGGCAGTCAGCCCCGGGAAAGCACTGCTAGAATGTGCCAAAGGGCTCTCTGTGAAACACCTACCTACGGGCATCTAGCAGCAATGGAGCATGAGCTATTGATCCAATTTGAGGAAGGAGAACACAACACTATTAGGAGTGCTCTTTGACCTGGTAAGACAAGGTCGGCCCCTGGGGCTCTCCGCCAAGTCCAGGGCCATGAACCCTCCAGACCTACCTTGTGCTTAGATTTCCTCCTCTTTTTTGATCTTCTCTTCTCTTTCTCCCGCTCTTTCTTCCGCTTCCGTTTCAGCCTCCTGTGAGACTTTTCCTCATCTGAATCGCTGTGGTGCTTCTCCCCCTTTTCTTTCCGGCTCCTCTCAGGGCCTCCAGAGGTATCTTGGGTCTCCTCTGCCCCATCATCCTCCAGTTCACCTTCTTCCAACTCACCATCTTCCCTACAAACCAACCCCAAAGCCAGCATGAACACAGGTTTGAGAGGAACACAGGTCCGAGGGGCTCTGGGCTGGCCAAGGCTGGCAGGAATGGAAAGAGACCTGAAAGAGGCCTTGGAGGGACCTGGGGTCCATTGCCCCCATCCCATCCCCACCGTCCTCCCAAAGGACTGCATCTGCTCCCAGCTGTGCTGGCTGGGGGTGAGGGCAGAGGCTGGAGCAGTATGTCCCAAACTGTTCCCTAGGATTCGAATTCTAAGAAAAGTGATGAGGTTCTGTGGTCAAGTTAGTTGAGGGAACCCCCACCTTGGGGAACCACAATGCTTAATGCTGTAACAGAAGTTCCCGGAAGTCCTACAGTCAAGACACCTGTACAACTTGGCTTCAGAGCACTTCTGAGATACACTTGACCACAGAAGCTGCTTCTCTCAAGGAACACGGACCAGCATCTCTCCCAGGCGCAGTGGCCTGGGATCGCCACTGGGCACCAGAGCTATGTTATGTGCCCTGTGAGGTGAGGGTGGTAGCTGTGCACAATGGAGAGAAGGCCATGCTTCTGAACCAGGGGTGCCCTGCAGATTCCTGGGCCCTACCCACAAGTAATCCTGAGGACACACTAGTGAACAGGCTCTGGGGTCTGACCCACACCCTCAGCTCCATGGCCCTAGGCTGGAGGCAAGGGAGGATTGAGAGGCTAAAAGGGGTAAGGGGAGGGGTCCCAGGCCCCAGACCCCTTGTGAGGTCCTTATGACAGCCCCTACCTGCAGCTCACCATTTCCCACCTGACTTGCCTCACTTCTGGGTATCCTTTCTGGCCCCCCAGTCTAGATTTCCTAACTTTTCAAGTCCCCCCAAGACCATCCTACCCCTAGTTATTAAAAAACAGAAGCGCTCTCCTGACATGACAGATGCTGCAAATAGGACTCTAAATGTCTAAGTATCTATGGGGTGAGGGATAAGAGGTGAAGGGGGTGGGGTGGGGATAAATAGGGTTAAGAAAGTAATAGCTGGGAAAGGAATCCAGTTTTTGAGCCAAACCCACAGACACAGTACTCACAAGCACAGAAGCTGGTTTAAAAAAAAAAAAGTAACAACTGAATTTTTTTTTAAGTGTTCCCAAAGTTCCTCTTGCATAACATGGAAAAGTATGTATGAGGGCATAAAAAATGACTTATCAATTAAACAGGACACAAACCAAATGAAGATAACAGAGTAAAGTAATGAAGCGGCTGAAAAGGCTACCAAAGGGAACTAATCCAGGCAGAAAAAGCCTCGGCCGCTCAGATGGGCCCAGGGTCGGGATAGAAACAAGCTCCTCTGGCAGCTGGCCCCGGAGCGCCTGTCTCTATCAGGCTTTGTGGGGAAACTCGGACTACCTCTCCGAGGACCTTCACAGACTTTTCATGTGTTCCTCCCTTTGTCTGCCTTGGTGCTGCTCCCTAAACATCAAAACCTTCCAGAAAGGCTGGGTAAACTCTCATTCCAGATCAGCTTAAAACAAGTGGCCCAGCCCCACAGATTCGCCAGCAGAGGTCAAGGGCAGCTCTCAAACACAGAATGCTAGACACAAAACTTGAATGTTTCAAAGGAAACAACACAGAGAGATGACTGATGTGCTTCTCATGTTGTTTCCTTGTAAGGGCCAGGTTGTCCTGGGCTGGCCCCACAGGAAGACGCCCAGTAAACTTTGGAGAAGGCAGCATTCCTGACAAGTGAGGCACCTTCCGGTTCGGGTGTGGCCCACTGAAGCAGGGGTGGCACCAACCAAAGCTCTCATGGGACAAAGGCAATTCTGCTAGAATGGCCTCACCCACAGTAAAAGTGCCATTTGACTGGGGAAACTGGTTTTGGTCAGCTCACCAACCCCAGGGTGACGCTGTTATTCAATGGCATGACCAATTCCTGCTGCCTGGTGTTGGGGAGGTCACTGGGAGAGTGGTTTCTGGAGACAAGATGTGTGCCTGAGGGGAACACTGGGGCGGGCCAGGTGACCACACCTCAGGAGAAATACTGGAAGAGCCAGACAGACTAGACAGGCAGACACACAATGGAGCTGGGGAAGGCCCAAAGACAGTTCGGAGAGGTAGAGGCTGGTATCCATGAAGAAAAGCTATAAAGAACATCCCTCTCAACACTTTAGTCTGGAAAGGGAAAAGGTGAGAGGGACATGGGGATAAAGTACCTAGAATCCCAGGACAGGGATGGAGGGAATATAATTTGACAGGAACTGCCTAGGCTCCTAGAAGTCCAGATGAAAGACATAAAGCCCAAGACTGTCAACAGCAAAAGAGCCTTTTGGAACCAGGAGAAAGCCTGCAGAGCAGAAGGGATAGTGGGACACCATCACCCTTTTATTTCAAACGGGAAGGTGAGGAGGTGAAGGGACTATTTGAGGTCAGACAGTTGGGGGGGGGGGGGGGGGGCAGGCGGTGTGTGACACGAAAAGCATCAGAACTGACTTGTTTCCTGCCCCTAAACCCATTGTTTTTCCTGATCAGTGAGGCGTAAAGGGAAGGGGGAGACCTCTCATCCACTGCCTACTTGATGCTACAAACATTTCTGAGCATCTTCTCTGTGTTAGGTCCTTGAGCACTTCCTTTTCTGCATTGTCCGAGAGGAAAAGATACAGAATACAAGAAATCCCATCCACAAAGAAGCCTCTGTGATACAGGGCTCAGGCAGCTAAGCCAGAGTGGCTGGCACCTCCTGACACTCCCTCACCTGCAGGACCCCGGGCACAGCAGGCAAAGGTCTTGCCCAATGTCAGTTTAGGCCTCCATCCCTATCCTGAGGCTGCAGGCTAATTTAGACTGAAGCACAGGCTACATCTGACACCTGGGGGTGGGACCACAAAAGACCACCCAAGCAACTCTAAAGCCTTTGCCATCATCAGGAATGATTGCAGAAGCCTTTCAAATGCCAAAGGTCTTACCAAGACAGGTCCACGCCACAAAGACTTTCTGCTAGAGTTACCTGCGCTATCTATATTAACAGCCCCCATCATATCTGGGCTGAGTGAGAGCCTATCATAAGACTTTTTCACACATTGTTTTACAAAACGGGCAGTGAATACTTGAAACTATGTCTCCTTAGATTTGGGAGAAGCTGAAAAATAAATAGGATTTTTAAAAATCTCTGGTGATTTATGAAAGGGAACAGAATACTGGCGGGGACACTGGGGTAATCACACTCGACTGACCACTGCGCATTCTCAGTGCCAGCTGGCCACACCATGCTCTCAAAACTCTTAGAGCCCCAGGCAAACTTCTGTTCACCTGAGAGGATGCCCTCTGCTAACAATGAGGAGTCTCAGCTAAATGTCCTTCATGAATACGGGGTCTATTTCCTTCAGAATGTTCAACCGAAGGAAAATCAAACTAACTGGGACAAGTAGAAACCCTGAGGACCACAGGAAAGACTGCATAGAGACAGTCTCCACAAAATAGCAATCAGGTTGAAGCAGTGCCACTTCACAGGCTGCCAGTAAAATCCGTGTCAGAGTGGGATTAAATACCGAGGGAGCACGCTTAATAGACTGTGACATAATCCCCCAAGAAAAGTGGGGGAAGCCCCACTGCGCTAATCATTTCAATCAAGATCTCTTGAGACCAGCATGCAGGAGAAATCCTGCAGTGTTCGGCCTGGGCAGAGACCACCGTATTCCCAGAGCAATGTCCCCGACTGCTGCAGCAGGGCCGACCTGCCAGAGCCATCAGGGACAGAAACCAGCCATGTCTGGAACAGGCACCTGGGAGGAACTTTGAAGTCAACACCTTGCCTAGAGTCAGATCTGCCTTTTAACTCCTGGACTAAACTTCCGGGGCATTTAAGTTTCCATTAACACAGCCAGCTCCTCCTCTCAAGTCAAAGAATATATCTGGGGCAATGCCCATTCAGCCAACTCCACAGGACAGAAAATCATGTTGGGTTCAATCATATACCATGGGCTTGGCAGACAGTACTTTTTTAGAGTTTCAAAGTAGGCCAGCCCTACCTACCAGCCTACAGATTTGGGCATCTGGCTTTTTTCTGCAGACCAAGCAACTCAACTAGCTCTTCCTCTTCCCTAGAGTATGCTTTTGGTACACATAACCCCAGCCTTGGTTTTCTCATCTGTAGAATGGGATAACTATAGTACCCACCTCTAGGGGTTAAAGGAGATAACATGGACAAAGCCCTTGACATGGAGGCAGGCACAAAGTAAGTATCAGACAAACAGTAGCTACTGTTTTAAGAATCAGCTAGCATGAACGTAACTCTGCATAGATTAACTCTACATTACTGGCTGAATGCTCACTGGGAAGCATTTTCTAAGGAAAAGCTACAGACAACTTCCCTTTGGGACCACTGCTAACTGCTGGCCTACAAGATCCCAACTTTTTTGATCCAATACCATCCTGTCCTAACAAATTCTGGTGAAACTGACAAATGGACATTTCCCCTTTCTCAACTCTAATCTAGGCGGTACCAGAGAGTAAATAACCCAGTGGCTGACCAGGAGGGAAAGGCACAGAGAGAGCTGAGTTAGCTCTAGGGAGAAGGGGCAAAGGTGCCTCAGACAAAGCTTGGCAACATGGAAATTCTCTAAACAAGAGAGGAATGGCAGTTCAAAAGGGTTTGGGCTTGTGAATCTACCTGTTTTTTTTGTTTTTTGTTTTTTTTTTGGGGGGGGGAGAGAAAGAATAGAGAGAAAACAACCAAGATGGAAACTCATGGGAGCAGTGGCTATTACCTGAAGACCATGAGAGCCCTTGACAAGAGACGGCTAGGTTAATGTGAAGGTCAGGGTTATGATCATTAACTGCCCAAACTCTCAACAAATTGCCTGGGTAGGCTCTGAATGACCCATTAACAAGGAGCAAAATTACAAGGAAGCTCTGCCTCTTCAAATGATTGAAGACAGGCCTAAATACAAAAGTCCAGGAACTACAAATCCGACACTACGGGACAGTTGTTTACTAGGATGGAAGGCTTTCCTTTAGAAAATTGGCTCAGGACTCGTGCCTGAGACCTGGGAAGGCGGAGACCTTCCCTTGATTTTAAGACGTGAAACAGCCCTTGGGAGGGGAACCTCACTGAGGGATTTTCAGAGGCAGGAAATTCTTGAAATAAACCTTTGGGTCTTGCACATGTTTTTCAGTGTCCTTACAACCTAGGTTCATCGACCAGAAATCAAGAGCAAATGGGGTCTGTTCCTCTCTTTCCTTCAACATTCCCAGGTGTGGTCATAACTGGCTCTGTGACATCGCACTATTTCCATGGTAACATGCTCACATCTCGGATACCCCTGCGCTGCAAGCACAGACCAATGACAGGAGAAGTCCAACCACCAGCCCCCTGGGTCACCAGCTCGCTGAACGCCTTGCTTCAACAAAAGCAGGACAGCTTGTCCAGTGCCAAAGTCAATGTGGGGGAAATGGAGAAATCTGACCCCAGACTGGGTATTTGAAATATTAATTAATGTTAATTTTATTAGTAATAATTATGGTCAAACAAGGTAAGATTTGGTATCTGTTTTAAAGTATATAAGGGACGCTGAAACCGGTTTTGCTCAGTGGATAGTGTTGCTCTGCGGCCTGAAGGGTCCGGGGTTCGATTCCGGTCGGGGGCATGTGCCTGGGTTGGGGGCACATCCCCAGTGGGGGGTGTGCAGGAGGCAGCTGATCGATGTCTCTCATCGATGTTTCTAACTTTCTATCCTTCTCCCTTTCTCTCTGTAAAAATAAAAAAATATACATATATATTTAAACTATATAAGGGAGATGGAGATGGTAAGATGAATCAAAACTGGCAGAATGTAGATCATCGGTCAAATTGGGTGATGGGTATATGGTGATCTATGATACTATTTTCTTTTCTCTTGAATGTTAGAAAATTTCCATAATAAAAAGCTTTAAAAGATGCCCTAAGTAGGGACAATCTCAACACGGTAACGAGAGAATGTCAAGGTCCCAAGGAGTTAACTTTCCAGCAGAGAGCTGGAGTCCTGGATGGGGGCCTCACCTCTCTGCCCTGGTTTCCTTAACTACAATACCTACCTGGGTACCTTGGAGTCTTATGAAGTCCAGTGCCTAAACCCTATCTAATACAAGATAGGATTTGGGTAAACATTTGTTGAATGAATGCCTGAATGCATTAGTGCAGTAGGAAGTATTCATTCCAAACATTCTGTAGCATCAACTTCCATGTAGGCACCAGGCTGCTGAGCTCTACCCCCTTTACTCTGAAACCCATTAACAAACCTATTCCACAGTGATTCATTTAGTTGTCTGGTTTACAGAAAAGCTAACTGAGGCTCAGAGATGGGAAGAAATTTCAGATGTAGGATCAAAGCAGGAAGAAGCAGAACCGGAGCCAGAATCTAGGACTTTCTAACTCCAGGCCCCGTTCTTAACTGCTACCTTCAAACAATTAGAAATTACCTGAGGAAGAGTAACTTACTAATCAGGCCAACTAGTAAAACAACTCCCCTCCTAAAGTTTATAATTGAGTTGGAAAAAATAAGACAGAAAACATCCTAAATAAAAGTGTTCCAATAAATGCCAAAGGGAGGTACGTACTAAGAAAGACATTGGGCAAGTTCCTTATACACTCTGTTGCTCCCATTCTAACTGTGAAGGGAAGGCAGTGATGGGGGCCCAGGGTGGACGAAATTCTTATGCAAAGAATTCCCTGAGACCATGTGAATCAAATGCTTACCACCAACCTAGCCCAGAACAAATGCTTCGGAGTAAAACTATCCCTATGCAAAGACACGAGGCCAATACAGTCCTTGCAACAATCAAATGTGAGAAATTGGGACATTAAAAAAATCTAATCAAAGACACTGGAATAGTTAAGGGAATAAGAAGTACAAAGCAAGGCCCAAGGAATCCTAGTGAAAAACCAAATGGGACTGACCCAAAGACAGACAAAAAGCAATGAGAATCCAAGGGAAAAAATTGCAGTCCCCTAAATGCTAAAAGGAATGCTTCAACCCCAAATGAGAGTCCACACTGGGGTTCATCAGAGTAGACAACCCACTTAAACAGAACATTTCTGCAGAGCTTCAAACAAGCTGACCAAGAAAATGCCTGGCATGCTACAGGATCTTAGAGTCAATGTCACCGTCTTTGAGTAGCTATTTTTCCTCTCCCACTTGTTCTTTTTTTTTTTTTTTAATAAATTTTATTGATTTTTTACAGAGAGGAAGGGAGAGGGATAGAGAGTCAGGAACATCAATGAGAGAAAGACATCTATCAGCCGCCTCCTGCACGCACCCCACCAGGAATGTGCCCGCAACCAACATACATGCCCTTGACCGGAATCGAACCTGGGACCCTTCAGTCCGCAGGCCGATGCTCTATCCACTGAGCAAAACCGGTTTCGGCTCCCACTTGTTCTGAAAACAGCTCCTGAGCTTGATAAAGGTCTCTTTGATCCAAGTTTCTCCTGACAATCAACCTCTGAAATCTGCTTCTCAGCAACAGAGTTTCTTAACTTTCTCACACCAACTATGCTTCAGATTGCTTAAAGCTGGAAAGATGCTGGTTGGCATCCAAAGACAAGCAATGCCTATCATTCCAGAGAGGAAAATGTAATCAGTTAACCTGTGAACTAAGACTTCTCCTTGTTTATAATCTTTTCAGAGGAATCAATGTGGTTTCATTCAACCAAGACAAAGTATTAACATTTTTCTATTAAAAAATACCTGGCCTATGACTTCATACACCATTGAAGAATTTCTTACGAAGGATTGCAATTGGTTCTTTGCAAGGGTATCTGATGTGAATTTCCAACAACCTGCAGTTGCGGTTACTGCAGTTCTGACTCAGCTTCACGATGATTCCATTGGCCAAAAACACACTAAGTCATCTCCCAGTTCCAAGCATTCAGCAGGTAATGGCTAAGCAGATCCACCAGAAACAATACCAGATTCCCATGAAAAATATGGTAACAATGTATTAGTTACTGGAGCCACTCTCTGTGTTGCTACATGGACATTACAACCACACAAACTGGAACAGAATGGAACCTGTCCCTGTTGGCAGAGTCACCCAAAGGAATGGAGACATCTTGTAATCATCCCAGCTGGTGTAATAATGAATTGTCTCAAAAACAACTCCTAATTGATGCCAAGTGAAAGCATTGTGTACCCATTAAAATATGGGATGATTAAAGGAATTTAGTACATTTGAAACCTTTTAAAAAAAAAAGTTAACTTGCAGAAACTGGTTTGGTTCAGTGGATAGAGTGTTAGCCTGCGGACTGAAAGATCCCAGGTTCAATTCCGGTCAAGGGCATGTATCCTGGTTGCAGGCACATCCCCAGTAGGGGGTGTGCAGGAGGCGGCTGATCAATGTCTCTCATCAGTGTTTCTAACTCTCTATCCCTTTCCCTTCCTCTCTATAAAAAAAAAAATCAATAAAATACACTTTTAAAAAAAAGTTAACTGAATTATCTATCTGTACACAACTATTAACTTCTGGTCACTTGTGGGCTCCTGGAGGGCTGAGATGAATGAGGCTGGCAGTCACTCCCAAGTTTACTAAACCCAGCACAGGGCCAGCCAGGTACAGGGCCAGGAATAGATTCTACACACACATAGCATCAATCTCAGCATCCCACACCCTCCCTGTCAATGTCATCAATATAGACATTGGGTTATATCCCAGGCAGCAATCTGGAACACTTAAAACTCTCTCGACATCATTGAGGGGCTGTCTTTAGTTGCAAACTCATTCACCAAGTGTTTAGTGGAGCTTCCTGATGGACCAGCGAGCGAATGATAAACTATCCATGATGGGTGTATCAAGGGAACAGATAAAAGTGGCCACCGTTGCCCCCTCACCCCAGGGATCCGGCCTGCTTCTGTTGCTCAGGCTGCGGTTCCCAGGATTGTTTTTTTATTTTTATTTTTTAAAATATATTTTATTGATCTTTTACAGAGAGGAAGGGAGAGGAATAGTTAGAAACATCTATGAGAGAGAGACATCGATCAGCTGCCTCCTGCACCCCCCCCTCCACTGGGGATGTACCCACAACCAAGGTACATGCCCCTGACCGAAATCGAACCTGGTACCCCTCAGTCCGCAGACTGACGCTCTATCCACTGAGCCAAACCGGCTTTGGCTCCCAGGATTGTTTTGGTGTCATGAGCAATGGCAGGGCCTGGAATCCCAAGGAAACCTAAGCCCTGGTGTCTGTTAGGAAAATGAGGAGGGCAATTCTCCAAGCCACCTGCAATAGACATTTAGCCAAGTGACACTGGCATCTGGGTCCAGCTCCCTTGGGTCAGGCTAGGCAGGAATGTTACTGCAATCCACTTCTACACTGGGCTTTAAGAGTCTCCAGTTACTTCTAATGAATGAAAATCCCTTCAATTTAAAGGCTCGAAAGCCCAGGCTTGGGTGTCTACATCCATTGGAAGAAGGGGAACAGGATGCGGGAACCACAGCAGGTCCCAGAGGGGCAGTAGCACACCCCAATCTCTCTGGGGCCAACTTTAAAGGGAATACCTGTATTCCCTCCCATTCTTTCCCACCACCTCATCACCACAACAAAAATGAGGACCACAGCTGCTGTGCAGACGTATCAGACACTAGGCACATTATACCAGTGCAGGGGCCAACAAACATTTTCTTTAAAGGGCCAGAGATTAAATAAATACCTTAGGTCTGGCAGTTTTTGTCCCAACTACTCAATTCTGCTGTTTAGAACAAAAGCAGCCACAGAAGATAAAAACGAACAGGTGTAGCTGTGTTCCAATAAAGCTTTACAACAGGGTGGGTGGGCTGGCTTTGGCCAGAGAGCCATAGTTTGCCTTTGCCCCATCCTATTCTATGTGGTTCTCAAACCTTGACCTTGACCCACATCTCCCCCTCTACATTTCTCTCAAAAGTTTCCCAAAGTCACCATTAGCCTTTGCTGTACTCTGCTTTTTCTATCCTCTTCCATTTCTTTATTTTTCAAATGTAAAGACAAATCAATAAATGGACATCACATCCCACTTACGGTTGCATGCAGCAGTTGGAAAAATACCAAACAAGATCCAGGATAGCATATTGAGTAGAGAGCTCAGTACAGGCTGCAGGGTTCTAACTCTGCCTCCACACCCACTAGCTCTGTGACCTTGGACAAGTGACGTCAGCTGTTTCAGTTTCTCAGCATACAGCTGACATGAGCCAATGCAGATGCACTCAGAAGGCCCCCGGCAGGACATGAGGATGTTCACTTGATAGTTTGGCACTGTCACACATTTGAGAAAGCCAGAAACTGACTGAATGAAGAGTCTCTTCCAGTCTGACTCCCACATTCCTGGCCTTTCATCACTTCCCACCCTCTCTACCAGAAGAGAACCAACTCTGGGATGGTGGGAACAGGCAGCAGCCATGTTGTATTAAGCTTTATGGCCTTGGAGTTTCTGGGACAAGGGAACCAGGGGCTGAGCTAAGGTTTCTCTGATGGACTTGCCGGGGACCTAGACACTTAGTGTCTGACCTTACAACTCATTTTTAAGGTATTTACCTTGCACCTGGGTATTGGGAGCTATAGAAATAGCAGCAACTCCTTACTATGGCCAGAAGCTGCAGAAGGTAGGTCAGACATGGCAAGGAAATATGAGGCGTGTTAAAGGCAGTACCAACCTCTGCCCAACTCTAAATAAAAGTCCAAAAGAGAGAAGAGCTCCTTGCACCTGCCAAAAACTTTTCTGCTCCAAGAAAAGCACGGGACAAGCCTGGCTGCAGAATGGAAGAACAAAACCTTAACTGACTCAGCCAAATTATCATGGGGTGTTAGAATCTGAGAGCTGGGACAGTCCAGGCTCATTGCTCTAGAGGCCCTGGAGAGGGTAAAGGACTTGCTCAAGGTGGTGTTGACTACCTAGCAGTGGGTGAGGTGCTAGAGGACTGCTCTCCCAGTTCTCAGGAGGCCTACCAAGATAGTAGCAGACTCAGATCCTAATACCAACACAGGAAGGTAGTCAGCATAAGCTTAGACAGCATGACTGTTCTAGCATTTATAATAAGGACATTATGCAAGCAAGAAATGCCTTAAGATGGCTCCCACTTTAGTTTCAACCCTAATCAGCTCCTTGCAATTGAATAAGCTGGCCAGAAACCTACAAAGAGGAAGATAGTCTTCCCTCAAGAATATAAATGTTATTCTTACTTCTGTTAACACACTGGACTGTAAGTTCTATTTACAATTTTTCTCTAGTAAGGTCAGCAGGGAGATAAAGAAACCAAGACTTGCTGAATGCCAAGCATTGTGTGGATGTCCTGTGTATGCCCATTTGACTGCAGTGACCCTGAGAAGTGGGCGTTATCATCTGTGCCCACTGTACACTGCAGGCAGGGCCAGGCCTGAGTGCAAGCTTATCTGCCTTCAAAGCCCACGCTGTTCTTTCATATCCTGCTGCCCCTGGATGTTTGGAAGATGTCACTACTTGCCTTACACATAAGAGAGCTGAGTCACCAATTCAGACACATATGAAATGACAAAAAATACAAGATCCTCTATCCAAAGCAATTTGGCCAGAAGGAAACTGCTCTAAGCAAATAACCTCTGTCCTGCTAAAAAATTATTCCAGCAGCAGGATGTGACCACGTTCATCTTGCCATCAACTGACCAAGTCAGAAATTTCTTTAAAAACTGCCAATGTAACCTCATATTGTTACTAAATGAAAAGGCAAAGCAAACAAAAAAAACCCCTCAGTCTTCAAAACAGCAGCTTTGTGAACTACCAAAAGCAAAACAGGTCTGCAGCAAAAACTAGGCTAATATTTAGAAAGCAAAATCCACGAAACCTGGCTCCCCCGATGTCTTACCTTAATTTATCCAAATGAACTTCATATGCCGCCCAGACAACGACGCAGCTTTTCCGCTCATTCCATTAGGTTTTAATTATGAAACCAGCCTCAAACCACTTATTCTGACAGGATCCCCTCCACCTAAAAGCAGATTGCTGCTACGGGTCCTTGAATTAGCTTATTAAATACCAACTGCCAGAAATCTCAGAATCCATCCTTTTCTCTCATTATGTCAGAAATGTTGCCACAGTACATGCAAATGCCTTGCTCATTTAGAAACTTCGCAAACTTCATTATTTGCTTTGAATTGTTTTCTGCTATTAACAACCTAACCTGGGTCAGAACCACTCACTCTGGTCCTACAAGGTATCCACAGGGACCAACATTAGGTTGTCTGGGATAGGGTATTCACAGAGACCTGGCAATCGTTTCAGGAGCAATTTTCACCAGAGAAGTATTGACTGCATCTGGATTTGGCCTATACAAGATGGTTCTAGGACTCAACAGCCACAAAAATGTTAACGGAATAAGGCAACCCTGAGACATCCATTTCCCTTCTATCAGCAAAGGGAAAAGGTCTAAGAGAAAGGAGTAGAGGTCGAGACATTATTATAGATAAACTAGCCCAATACAAAATTGTCCATGTTCAACTGGACAGGAGCATCCAAATGCAGAGTCTCTAAGGTGCCAGGTACTCAACAACTGGGAAAGCCTTCATTTCCGCAGGTGCCAGGTTTTCCCTTGGGAACAGCCTTCCTGGCGAAGGAAAAGCCACCTTTGTGGCTTCAGAAAGTAGCTCTATGTAAAAACAAAATGCTGGCTTCTCAAGATCAAAAATTTAAGGAAACCCTATCTGGGAGACAGGACAGATTGTGAAATAGAAAGCCCTTTGGGGGAATCCTATTATTTTCTTCTGAAGAGCAGATTTGAGGGGAATAAGAAAAATGGGGGCTTTAAGGACCAAAATATCCATGTGTTCCTGGTCATAATGATTTTGTTTCTACTGGGAAATTTTAATTGCTTTCAGAGTAAACGTCTCCCCAGAGAATATAAAATTTTACAAGTGTATGAGAGTTGCCATTAAATCAGGTATTCTGAGTGACACCCTTTTCTTTTTTTTTTTGCAACATCCATTAATCTGAATTTTAACTAATACCGGTACATCAGTTTTGGGAATAAAAAAGGCAGTACTGTGACATTTCAAAAACAAAGGCTACCAAAATAGTTTGACATCATTACTGGAGTTTCTTGGATTTGATACATGAGATTCCTTTGGGAATATAAAAACAACAAAGCCTTGTGTTGATATGCCTGAGCGCTTTTTAAATGTTTAGGGAAATGTTTTTAAATTAGATATAGGATTGCTCAACTTTTAAGAAATCCTATTTTAACATTTCCAAGTAAAGTTACATTAGCATCCCTCTGCAACTTAGTAGCTCTTGAAACTTGGAAAGATCACCTATAGCACCTGGTTTCTGCACTTGGCTCCTGGAGGAGGAATTTCACATTTTCGGCTGACCTTGCGCACTGGAGAGTGTGTTCAGTTTGTGCTTCAGACATCTTTTTTTTTTTTTTTTTGCAGGATACTGTACTGTGTGGACACTGCTTCCTCACACAACAGACTTTATACACCTAAGATCATCACTTCCCAGCAGTTAGGTTGTGAGCACATGAGAGGAAGTACAAGTGGCCCACAAAATTGCAATTTACATGTTTCCTCATCTGAAGGCAGTGAACTTTCTTTTCTCCCAAGAATGGAAAAAAGGAAACCTTATCTTTTGGAGTGGAAAAGGACTGTGTGTTAAAAAGCTTTCTCTACCAAAGTATGTCAGGGACCAAAAGTGGACAAGAGGGAAAACAGAACTTCAACGTGTTTTGTCTTTTAACAGGAGAACTTATGCTTGTAAAACACATCAGAAGTACAGTGTTTGGTTTTGCAAGTCATTTCTGTCGCTGTTTTTTCCTTGTACATGTAGAGAAGGGGAACTGGGGACTGAAGGAAGTGTTCTCTCCACCATGACTGGGCGTGTAACACGTTTGCATCAACTTTTCACGATCAGGCATGTGCTTTCGAACAAAGAACAGTGGAGACAAGGAGAGATTGGGTATTGACACTTTACAGATTTGGTGCTTAAACAGTACTTTACAAATGACTTGCTTAATTTAAGTGTCCATCACCATAAGAGACATTGGAGTAAAATGAGAAAATTGGATCTACTTGAACCACAATCTTTTGGAAGAAGTGGGGCAAAAGGGAGGGAGAGCATTAGGTTGAATGTAGGTATCATAAACCAAATTCAGTAACTTTGTCTCCTACAAATGGACTTGAAGTATCCACTTTCTTCAAAGATGAGGGCTGGAGACAAAGCAATGAATTGAAATGACAAGAGGTATACCAAGGGCTTGAAAACATATGGGCCTTTTACTTAAGTTTTTGTCATGTTACAGTAACTTTTCTTTTTTTAGAAAACTGTGTACGTCATATTTTTTTTAAAAATTAAACATCGAAAGGATGTGCAACTATAAAAGGGCTCAACAGGGTTAGAATCCTGATTTGAACATATAAATTCACTCTCTCAAGCATCACTTTGATCTAAAGGCGAGGAGGAAGGCAGGCAGGAAAGGGACAAAAAGAGGGAGATAATTGAATTACTCAATAAAAGAGGCTACTTACCATCCCAACCCATTGTAAGACATACACTTCTGACATAAGAGAACTCCTTAGAGGTCGAATAAAGCGTGTAAGCACCTTTGAGTAATGCACCTGCCCCAAGGGGGGCCCGGAAGCCCAACGTGGGCTGAGCGGAACAGACCTTTGCTAATCTATTTCCTGGAACTGGAGTCGGGCTGCGATGGGCTGCGATTCCCAGGACGATACAGTTAATTAGAACAAAACAGAACAAAACAAAACGGAAAAAAAAAAAAAAACACGGTTGTAAAAGCTCACCAAACTGCTGCACTTGTGTCTCTGAATGTGGGTGGCATTTCTTTTAAAAGGCAAAGTGTGGTCTGTGAAGGAGAAAGGGAAGGGGAGGTGGGAGTGGGGAGCAGGGGCTATGGAGCCTGGCAGGGAAGCCCTAGCTAAACCCCAGCCTGTGGAGGGTGCCCGGCCACCCCCCGCCGGGCGGCGCCTGGACAGCATCTGCCCGGGGCGCGCTCCCCATCCCCCGACTCGCTGTCCTGCCGGCTGAAGCCGCCGTCCAGCTCAGCCGCTCCTCACCCAGCGCTGCCCCTGCCCCTGCCCCGCCGGCGAAGGGCGGGCGCTGCACCCAGCCCGGCGCCGCGCAGGGGGACGCGGCCCGACCTCGCCCTGAGTCGCGCGGCGCCGGCGCTTCCTCGCCCTCCAGAGAAGGGCGTGGGGCGAGCCCATTTCGCACTTCGTAAACGGGAGGGGACGCTCCCTTCGCCCCGTGCCAAAGCACAAGGCACCCTCGCTTTCTCTTCCGGAAGGGATGGCGCCGCTTTTCAGCCCAAAAGAGGAGCGAGCCCCAGAGAAAGAGGGGGCCAACTTCCTCTTCCCTCCAAGGCAGGGAACCAAACCTCTCCCACTGCCCCCCAAAAAGCACGCATCACCTACCTAAAAAAAAAACCAAAGACCCGCCCTTTAAAGAAAAACATGGGGTCTTCTCCCCCCAAAACAGGCAGGGACTTCCATCAAAGAGGCTAGAGGTCCCCCACCTTTTTTGCCCTCTAGGGAACACCTAGGAAACACCTCCCGCAAAAAAAAAAAAAAAAAAGAAAGGGCAAGGGGGCCCCTATGTTAAGGACCCCCCCCCAGCAGGAGGATGGGAAAAGGACTGAACGAACCCCCACTTTCTGCCTCCTAAGAAAACTGGGATACCTTTCCAAGTAGGGCAGGGCACAGCTCCCCCAGGAGAAAGGATACTGCCGGGGGCTGGGAGACCCCCAACTCCAAACCCCTAAGAGCGGGGCTGTGGCTCGAGATCTCCCCCGAAAAAGGGTCCGGGGCCCCTCCCCCCTCCCCTCCCCTGAAGCCAGGCGACCTGCAGGCGGGCCCGTGGCTGCCAGCTCCGGGCGCAAGGGCAGCCTGGACTCCCCGTGGGCCACCGGCGCCCCCTCCCCAGGTCGGGCGGGCGGGCGCGGGGGGTCCGGGGGGCGCCTCCTCACCTTCCCCTCAGCATGGCGCCCAAAAAAGACAGAGCGAGAGCGAGGGAGAGCGGGCGAACGCCGCGAGGGGGGGGTAAACGCATGAGGCCAGGAGAGAAAGCAAGCGAGAAAGAGCGAGCGAGCGAGAGACACCCACCGACCCCGCCCTTCCTCCTCCTCCTCCTCCTCCTCCTCCTCCTCCGCGGCCCGGCCCAACATGGCGGCCGCCCCCCTTCCTCCTCCTCCTCCTCTTCCTCCCCCCGGGGACGCTGCCCCGGCCGGGCCGGGGGCCTGACCTGTCGTCAGGGAGCGGGAGGCGGTGGAGGAGGTGCGGGGTGGCCGGGCAGGCGTCGGGGGAACACGGAGGAGGCGAAGGCGTTGATGGCGGCGATGGCGGCGGCGGCGATTCTGATGGCGGCGGCGGGGGGGTCCCGGGCGCGGCCTCCATAGTTCCTTTGGGGGGGAGGGGATGTTAATGCACGAAAAAGGACTGCTTGGGCGTGGCGGGAGGGGGCACACTTCGGCTCTGAGGGCTCCTGACAGGGATGGGCATATATATTTTCGATTTCGGAATCACCTCTGCGCCGACCTCCGCGTGAGCCGCGCGGCCTAGGCCTCGGCGGGCCGCTCGCCGCCTGCTTTCTTCGCAGCCGTCCCTGGGGCCACTCGCTCACGGGCGCGGAGCCCTCATCTGGGCGAGAGTCCCCCCACCCCCCACACACACCCGCGGGCCCGGGAGTGGGACACCGGAGTACAAGGAGACTGGTGGGTGGTTGGGTGTAATGAGCGCGGGCCGCGCGCGATTGAGCAAGCGAGGGGAAGGGGGGAAGAGGAGAGCGAGCGAGGGGGGGTAAGAAGAAAAGGAATTTAGGGAGAGAGAAACGGGGCCGCGGAGACGGGCCGACTGTCTGTCTGTCTGTCTGCCCGCCCTCGGTGCCCCGGCTGTCCGGCCCCCGCCGCAGTCAGAAATTCACACAAAATGGCGGCGTGGCCTGGACAGACTGAGAGGCTGAGGCGGGAGGAAGGGCGAGGTGGGAGGGGGAACTGAGAGGCGGAGGCCGTGTCGCGTAGGGGAGGGGGGCGGGGACAGGCCACTTTCCCGAAGGGCGGCGGAAGGAGCCGAGAGGCCGAGGGGAGGCGGAAAGAGCCGAAAGGGGCTGAGCGGGAGACAGGGGGAGGCGGAAAGTGTCGAAGATGACTCTTGGGGCGGGGCTAGAGAAAAAAGGGGCGGTCCCTGGGAGCCGGAAATAGCCGAAGCGGATCGGAGCTGGGAAACAAGGAACTGAGGTGATCCGGAAAGAGCCGAAAGCGGCGTCGCGGGGGGTGGCAGGAGACGGAAACAGCCGAAAAAGGCCGTGCGCGGGTAATGAGATTTAGAAGAAAAGAGCTGAAGGGCTGGCTAGGGAGGCGATTAATTAAGAGAGTAAACGATTTTGAGTAATTCGCCCGAGAAGAAGCAGGAAGAACCGAAAATTGCTAGCTTGAGGGAAAGCGGGAAGAGTAGAGAGTTTTAGGTGGGAGGATGGGAGTGAAGGAAATCGGGCTACGGAGAGGAAAAAAATAACCTAAAGCCGGAGGCCGGGTGCTGGAGTTGTAGGTTTCCGGAGAATGGGAGGATGGAGCCAGGCAAGCCGGGAGATGATGTCATTAGGGACCTCGGTCAATGACGTCATCCCTGGGCGGTGCAAGAGGGGCGGGCTTTGGTAGTGCTTTGGTGGAGTTTTACAACCTGATTCGTAGGTAGAAGACTTTCAAATGCTAGACTTGGAAGAACTAAACGAATTCGGAACAGTATGAGAACGTAAAATTCTTTGACCCTCATAACTATACTCTGGACAGATACTATTATTCCCATTTAATAGATACAGACTGAACCTGGCTCAAGGTTATAGGATTAGGCATAAGCAACACAATTTTAAATCAGCGTTGGCATTCCATTGCCTCTTATGGGTAGTCTGTGGACCTCTGGTAAACAATAGGAAGCATACTCCCTGAGGGTTTACAGAAAGTCTTGACCTCTTGTTCTGAGGATTAGCTCTTGGATTATTTGTGAGTCTATGAAGACTGAATGGCCACAATCCCAGGTGATGATGTGTTAATGGGACACACCAAATGATGAAGTGGGCAGACGCAGCTTCACTTTATCATCATCTGGAAATGGTATTTGAGATTGAACTCAGGCGGGTGCTGTGAATAAGGTCTACATCCTGTGTCCCACTTCCCAACCACTGGTCATAGGTTGATTACAATGGATCCTTTTCTTGGGAAAGGTCACCAATTCACCTTCATTAGGATAATAATTTGTTGGGAATTGGTGTTATTCCCACCCCCCTGCCCTATTTCTGCCTGTAATTACATCCCTGGACTTTACTATTTTCACGGTATAACTTTTTCAAAGTTAAAAACATGCCAAAACCGGTTTGGCTCAGTGGCCTGCAGACTGAAAGCTCCCACGTTCGATTCTGGTTGGGGGCATGTATCTTGGTTTCGGGCACATCCCTAGTGGGGGGCGTGCAGATGACAGCTGATCAATGTCTCTCTCATCGATGTTTCTGACTATCCCTCTCCCTTCCTCTCTGTAAAAAGTTAATAAAATATAAAAAATAAAATAAAAGTTAAAAACATGCCCTTCACACAAAACATGGTTAACATGCATCAATGATGTTATTCCCATTAATGAGAGAAACAGCAGAAAAATAAATCTTGTTCACGGGAGAACCTTGAGGAATGAGTATGTATAGACTGAGGGGAAAAGAATGCAGGAATTAGGTTGTAAAGTTTGACACAAAATTGATTAATATCTTTCAAGATTGTGTTTTCTACCAGACAAAAATCATTTGAAACTTGAAAATCTCCCATAACTCTACCAAATCTAAATCCTAATCAACAATTAAATGGTAAGTCAAAGTAACATCTAGAATGTCAGAAGGACGTGGATTATCAAAGCATGAAGAAATCTTGCCTGATGGGATTTGCTGGTCTTTTAATTTTTCTCATTACCTAAAAGAAAGTGGCCCTCCAGAATTGTAGGATTGCCTGTTGAAGCTTTGGAGATGGCACCCACTGGAGACCACATCTTAAAAGGACAGGATGCTGTCCTCATGGATGTAGTCTATGGTCTCAGTGTTGTTTGGCCCATAACTAGAATACATGGAGTTCAGAAATCATAGAAAGCATAGATTGACAACTTTTTAAATTATCCATAATGACCCATTTACAGTATTTTTCCTTTCTATTACCATAACCCTGCTCTACTAGCTCTTGGTGTGTTAAAGAAACCTTTTTTGGTTGACCATTGGTCTATGCACCAAATGTCAATGGTTTTAATTCCTTGTCAGGGCACATGCCTGGGTTTCAGGCTCAATCCCAATAGTGGATGTGCAGGAGGCAGCCAAATCCATGTTTTCCTCTCATATATTTTTCTATCTTTCCTTTCTCTAAAAATAAATAAAAACATTAAAAAAGAAAAAGATTTGCCAGGTAGCTCAGTTGGTTGGAGCATCATCCTACATACCAAAAGTTTGCAGGTTATGAAGTAGTAACAAAAATAATTTGATGGTTGGGGGTCACTGCAACATGAACTACATTAAAGGGTGGAGGCATTAGGAAGGTTGAGAGCCACTGCACTACATCATGGACCAGTTAGAGAACCTCCTGTTGTACAGACCTCAGCAGCTTCAGTAGAGCTCTTTGCTTATGAGTGAGAGCAAGTCTCCCAACCATGATACAAGTTGCCTCCAAAGTTCCAAACGACTACCAAACATGGTGGTTTTCTCTTAGTGTGCGTGTAGAAAAGTGCAGGTTTCACCAGCTTGCCCTTTATTTTGAAAAAAGAACAACAACAAAAAAAAAATCAAACATGCCTCTTCTTCTGGATCTCCAAAATGTCTTTGAGCCAGCTGGTCCCTGTATCTTTCTGAGATGCAACCTTCTGTAATGCCCATAAGGCTGACTGCTGCTTCCAGGGTACCTGTTTCTTTCTACTCTTGGAACATCATTATTCTGACAAAGGATTTTCTCTTTCTAGTTTGTGGGGTGGCTCTGGGCTGGGTTCTTCTTCTTTTTTTTTTTTTAACATATTTTATGATTTTTTTACAGAGAGGAAGGGAGAAGGATAAAGTTAGAAACATCAATGAGAGAGAGACATCGATCAGCCGCCTCCTGCACACCCCCCCCACTGGGGATGTGCCCACAACCAGGATACAAGGCCTTGACCGGAATCAAACCTGGGATCTTTCAGTCTGCAGGCCGATGCTCTATCCCCTGAGCCAAACCGGTTTCAGCAGGGCTGGGTTCTTTGTGCCAGGGATGAGTGATCATTTATTTATTTAAAATATATATTTTATTGATTTTTTACAGAAAGGAAGGGAGAGGAACAGAGATCTAGAAACATTGATCTGCTGCCTCTTGCACATTCCCCACTGGGGATGTGCCCACAACCAAGGTACATGCCCTTGACGGGAATCGAACCTAGGACCTTTCAGTCCACAGGCTGAAGCTCCATCCATTGAGCCAAACCGATTTTGGCAAGTGATCTTTTATAGAGAAAACACTGCAGAGTGTGGAAGAAACACCAGCAGCTGGCTGCAACTTTTTTAGAAACCCCTGGGGAAAAAAGGAGACCCTTGGCCAAAGAGAAGCATTATGCTGTGTGGCATCCTGCAGACTGCCAACCCAACCTTTCTTCCTTGCTGATCCAATGTGCTGGGGAGTTAGGGAGTAATGAAGTTCAGGCTAGGAGATGATCATTCTACCTGATTCTTAAGGAGATGATGTTGCCCCCTAGAGTACATTCTGGAAATTATTGAGGGAAATGAATTTTGGTTATCAACTGGTTCTCATGGGGGACAGTAGTGCTCCCTCTGGGGTGTTTAGGAAATTTCAGGGGAGTTTTCTGGGCATACAATAGTGAGCGGGTTGCTATTGGCACTAGAGAACAGGTACCTGGAATAATAGAATGTCCTGCAATATGAGGATGGCATTTAATGATCACCTAATGACTACAGTTAATGATAGTTCTTAAATAATGGAATTAACTGTTTGTACTAAGTTAGAGTAATCTGTAATGCTGAACTTTTCCAGTTCTTTTGGAATTGGATGCATAGTAAAGTCATGGTCAGATTCTTGGAAATTTACAAACGTATATCATCTCCTTTGGAGGTGAAATGATCTGGAACTAGATAGAGGTGGTGGTTGCTCATGGTGAATGCACTAAATGCCACTGCATTGTTCATTTTTAAGTGGTAAATTTTATGTTGCATAAATTTCAATACAATAAAGAAGTTTAAAAACATATCTACTGCCGAGACCAGTTTGGCTTAGTGGATAGAGCATCGGCCTGCGGACTGAAAGGTCCCGGGTTCCATTCCGGTGGGGGGCATGTGCCTTGCTTGTGGGCACATCTCCAGTGTGGGGCGTGCAGGAGGCGGCTGATCGATGTCTCTCTCTCATCCGTTTCTGACTTTCTATCCCTCTCCCTTCCTCTCTGTAAAAAATCAATAAAAATATATTTTTAAAAAGTTTTCTAAAAAATAATAAAATAAGTAAATAAAAATAAACCAATAAAAGTGTCCTTTCTCTCTTCCTCCTTATATTTTTCTAAAGTTATAGGGAAAATTTAATGTAATGTTATAATGTCATGTTTAGGAGTAGATATGTTTTTTTAATATATTTTATTGATTTTTCACAGAGAAGAAGAGCGAGGGATAGAAAGTCAGAAACATTGATGAGAGAGAGACATCGATTAGCCGCCTCCTGCACGCCCCACACTGGAGATGTGCCTGCAACCAAGGTACATGCCCCGGACCGGAATCGAACCCGGGACCTTTCAGTCCGCAGGCCGACGCTCTATCCACTGAGCCAAACCAGTCTTGGCTATTTTTTAGAGAACTTTTAAAAATTTTAAGATAATTTTTTAAGTGCTTGGATTTCCCCCCCCCCCTTTTATTTTTGTTTAAAATATTACATATATCTCCTTTTTCCCCCCACATTGACCTTCCCCCAGCTCCTCTACCCACTGTTGCATGCCCTCATTCGCCACCCGCCAAGTGTCTTGTGTCCATTGGTGTGATTATATACATACATACAAGTCCTTTGGTTGATCTATTTCCCTCCCTCCCCAACACTCCCCAGCCTTCCTGCTGTAATTTAACAGTCTGTTCGGTGCTTTAAAATAAATGTTATTGATTTTTTTACAGAGAGGAAGGGAAAGGAAGAGAGAGTTAGAAACATTGATGAGAGAAACACCGATCAGCTGCCTCCTGCACACCCCCCACCGGGGATGTGCCCACAACCAAGGCACATGCCCCTGACCAAAATTGAACCTGGACTCTTGAGCTTGCAGGCCCACACTCTATCCACTGAGCCAGGGTATATTTT
Source organism: Lasiurus cinereus (assembly GCA_011751065.1). Lineage (NCBI taxonomy): Eukaryota > Metazoa > Chordata > Mammalia > Chiroptera > Vespertilionidae > Lasiurus > Lasiurus cinereus. The sequence goes on from JAAGEH010000058.1 coordinate 4,774,947, forward strand.
TTAGAGAACATTTACTTATAAAGTTACAGAGGTGGAAGAAGTAATTCATAGATGAAATGGGCTGAGGAAACAAGTTATACAGGCAAAGGAAGGATCTTTGGAGTGAGGAAGATAATGGTAAGGCGCCTGGAGGGAACAGGAGCGGGAGGGTGAAAGGTCAGGAATGCTCCTGGGAGGCAGTGCCAAGAAAGGACCCTTTTATTTATTTAGAAGATATATTTTATTGATTTTTTTACAGAGAGGAAGGGACAGGGGTAGAGAGTTAGAAACATCAATCAGCTGCCTCCTGCACACCTCCTACTTGGGATGTGCCCACAACCAAGGTACATGCCCTTGACTGGAATTGAACCTGGGATCTTTCAGTCCAAAGGCCAATGCTCTATCCACTAAACCAAACCAGTTTTGGTGAAAGGACCCTTTTAGATGTTTAATGAACTAGAGGAGCAAGAGACCAGGGAGCTGTATTTTCGGGCTCTTCCACACAGTGATCATTTTACATGAATTACTGCATGCTGACAGGAAGTGGCTCTGATCACTCCCTCACCAATTACAGATGACTACATGCAATGGATCTTCAGGGTCACTTTCAAGGTCAAACAATTAATTAATCTTTTAATGCTTCAGATCTATTTTAGCTCTTCAAAATAGTTAGACCTCCTTTATTTTTCTTTCTATGCTCCATGTATACTTCACTTTACTAATACAAGGTAACTCAGCATAAGTGTTTATTTCCAAAGGCTTATGCAAAAGACATTTAATATAATCCTCTGCTGCCTCGTCATTTCATGACTTCTGAACATCTTTCCTGCCCAAAGAGGTTATTTGATCTTGTCATTGCCCTTTTCCCCTGAGATCAGGAAGTATCACAGCATAGTGCAACAGCTTTGGATTCAGGACTTTAAAATGAGAGTTTAATAAAATGAACCTTCATGTACCCATCACCCAACTTCCACAATAATAAACTCACAGCCAGATTCAGTTCCTACTCCTATCTACTGACCACCCCCCAACTCTGCTAGATTTAACCTAAATCTCAGACTTCTCCCATCTAGTTAGCTAAGTCCCACATATACATCTATAATTATTTCTACATGTATCATATACTTATTTATTTTACTTATTTCAGAAAGGAAGAGAGAACATTAATGATGAGAGAAAATCATGGATCTGCTGACTCCAGCATACCCCCTATTTGGGATTGAGCCCACAACCTGGGCATGTGCCCTGACCAGAAATTGAACTCTGACCTTCTGTTTCATAGGTCGATGTTTAACCACTAAGCAAAATTGACCAGGCTCATTATATATTTAAAATATACCCTTGCAGCTGTACTGGGTTGAATAGTATCTCCTTCCCACAAATTCATGGCCTTCCTGGAACCTTAAAAATGTGACTTTACTTGGAAATAGAAGCACTGAAGATATCATTAATTAGATTAAGATGAGGTCACAGTAAAATAGGGTGTGCCTAGCCCGTAATCCAATATGACTAGTGTCATAAGACAAGGAGGTACACACATGGGGAGAACACCATGTGACAGCAGAGGCTGAGTTTGGAGTGATGCGTGTATGAGCCAAGGAATGTCAAGATTGTTGGCAACCACCAGAAGCTAGAAGAGGCAGGGCTTGATTCATTCCCCAGGGCCTTCAGAGAGCTCAGACCCTCATTCCTAAGCCTCCAGACCCCAGACAATCATTTTATGTTGTTTTAAACCCCCTTGCTTCTGGTACTTTGTTATTTCAGCCCTAGGAATCTAAGACACACTCATAACTAATGCCAACAGAATGCCACAGGATTCATTCCAGCCTCCACCTTTTTTATATTTGTACCTTTTCCAGCACTAGGACAACCTGACATCCCTTATTCTTCATCTATGGATTAATATATCCCAACAACATACTGAAAGTACTACAAACAGGGTGGCTTAAAACATGTTCCATATTGTCTCACAATTTTGGAGACTAGAAGTCCAAAGTCAAGATGTTGACAAGGTTGGTTCCTTCTGATGGCTGGAAGGGAAAATCTATTCCATGCCCCTCTCCCCCAGTTTCTGGAAAGCCTTGGCATTCTTTATTTTGTAGATCTACCATTCCAGTCCTTCACTTTCACATGGCCTTCTCCCTGTGTCTGCATCCAAATTTCCCTTTTCTTATAAACTCACCAGTCATGCCAGCCACTGTTGCTCAATGGTTGAGCATTGACCCATGAACCAGGAGGTCACAATTCCATTCCTGGTAAGGGCACATGCCTGGGTTGTGAACACGATCCCCAGTAAGGGGAGTGAAGGAGGCAGTGGATCAATGATTCTCTCTCATCATTGATGTTTCTATCTCTCTCTCTCTCTCTCTTCTATCTGAAATAAATTTTTTAAAAAAGACACCACTGTGCACCAATTAAAGATAAAATGCCATCCCTATTAGCTAGCTCTCTTTCTCAGCTCTTGGTTTATACTGTTTTATTATTACTCATCTTTAACCATTTCTTTTTTTAAATTAAATCTTTATTATTCAGATTATTACATTTGTTTCTCTTTTTTTCCCCTCCATAGCTCCCCTCCACTCAGCTCCCACCCCTCCCTCTAACCTTACCTCCCCTCAATTGACTTCACCCATAGGTATATGATTTTTGTCCAGTCTCTCCCTTACACCCCTCACCCCTTTCCCCCTGAGAATTATCAGTCCACTCCCTTTCTGTGCTCCTGATTCAATTATATTCACCAGTTTATTCTGTTGATCAAATTTTTAATTCACTTAATTTTTAGATTCACTTATTGATAGATATGTATTTGTTGTTCATATAACCATTTCTTATTATGTTTCATATCCTCCCATTTAGAAGCCCTAAAGCTACAGATGTTCTCCACATAGAACCACAATCATCTGTGGACCCTTAGTTAGCCCACTTTTGATGGGAGCTTGACTGCCACCCCTCCCCCCAAAAAACTACAACCCCTTTGCCAGCAAGAAGCAGCCAGACATATTGGCGTCCATTGTCCCCAATGGCAGCTGGGGTTTCCTAATGGGAGGGGGCACTGAAACAGAAATTTTAGGGGAATATAGGCAGGTTTAGGGAATTTTTAAAATTAGAGTCCAGGAGAAAAAACACAGGGCTACAGTCTGGGAGAAGGCACATTTCCATAACACAAGAAAGCCTGGTACAGTTACATTTCCATAACACAAGGGAACTAGAAGTAGCCAAAAAAGGCCTAGATTGACAAAATAAAGAAGAAGGAAGAAAGAAAGCTTAGAATGAATAGGGAAACAATGAGGGAGGAAGGTCTCCGGAGTCACTATAGTAACCAATTTCACAGGGAATTTTGACCAATCAGAGGGGATGTCAGGACATAGGAACTTCAGCCTTTATACTTTATAAATCATGGAATCAGGAAGTTGGTAGGACTCTTTCCCTCCTCTCACGTGGGAATCTGTACTTATTCTTTTTTTTTTAATATATTTTATTGATTTTTTACAGAGAGGAAGGGAAAGGGATAGAGAGCTAGAAACATCGATGAGAGAGAGACATCGATCAGCCACCTCCTGCACACCCCCCACTGGGAATGTGCCCGAAACCAAGGTACATACCCTTGACTGGAATCGAACCCGGGACCCTTCAGTCCGCAGGCCATCGCTCTATCCACTGAGCCAAACCGGTTTTGGCAAAGTGGACATTTATTGAAGAATAAGTACAGCCAAAACCGATTTGGGGTGTGCAGGAGGCAGCTGATCAATGTTTCTAGTTTTCTATTTCTCTCCCTTCCTCTCTGTAAAAAATCAATAAAATATATTTTTTAAAAATACAATAAAATAAATGTCCACCTTTACTATAAAAAAACCCACAAAAACGAACAAACACCAGTCATGCTCTGGATGGGTAGCTCAGTTAATAGTGTCATCCTACTACCCCATGGTTGCAGGTTAGATCCCCAGAGTACATACAAGAACATATTAATGCATAAATAAGTGGAACAACAGATCAATGTCTCTTCCTCTCTCTAAAATCAATCAATAAATTTTTAAAAAGATGCCAATCATATTGGATTGTTGTATCGCAAATCAGGGAGCTAGACAAGACGCCTTAATGAGCCAGTTAGTTAGGAGTCATCTTTATGACACGCAGGTTCAGAGCAGATTACCTCTGTCACATTCTGAACACCCAAAGGAGGAAGCATTCTCTTTTTATATCTTTTCAGGTCCTTGTGTCAGTTATTTTTACAGACAATTTGTAACCTTGGGTACATAGCATATCTAACAAACACCTATCATATCTATACAGACACCTGGCATCAGTATTAGCGTATCAGTCCCTTATGTTCCATGGCTAGCTTGCAAGGTCAGACAGTTAAGTTTATCTTTTCTATTATGCAAGTTAAAAAAAAAGTTATTTTTACAGAATAAGAGACCATCTAAAACTAATGGATTGACTTATGGAACAGAGGACTAGCAAGAAATAGCAGAGAATTTCAAAACAGCAGTTTTCCCTAAGGAGGGATCATTACTATGCTTCAGATTAGGACCCACCCTAAGGATTTTATCTTAGCTTGATTACATTTGCAAAGACCTTATTTCCGAATAAGGTCACATTCATAGGCAGCAGAGATTAGAACTTGAACATATTTTTTTTTTTTGGAGGGACACAGTTCTACCCTTAACATCTTGCGTGGGTGAAAACCCATTTACCTGTGTAATAAAATGTAATTTACTATAGGTATTACATTTTTATTAAAAATGATTAGTTTTTAAATCTCCATTTGTCAATTTATGATTTTATGAATATGAGGTATCTAGAATAGTGAAACTCATGGAAGCAGAAATAGAATAGTGGTTCCCAGAGCTGGGTGAAGGGTGAAATGGGGAGTTGTTTAGTGGGTCTAGAGTTTCAGTTTTGCAAGATGAAAATGTTCTAGAGATTGGTCCCACAACCATCTAAATAAATATACTTAACACAAGCCCTTACTCTAACTGGCAGCCCATGTCTACAGAATGACTTAGAAAGTTTGATTAGGCCCTAGCCGAGTAGCTCAGTTGGTTAGAGCAGTGGTTGGCAAACTGCAGCTCTCGAGTGTGGCTCTTCCACAAAATACCATGGCCTGGCCGAGTCTATTTTTGAAGAAGTGGCGTTAAAAGAAGTTTAAGGTTTTTTTTTTTTTTGTGTGTGTGTGTGTGTGTGTTATACTTTTTATTCACTGATAAAGAAAATCCATTTCTAGATGTTTCTCTTGGTACACTTCACATGTTTCATTAGTAAGCATGCCTTCACCTAGTCTTCAGATTCAGACCCATCTTCATCTTGACTAATCTGGAAGTAACGAAGTTCGTACGTCTCCTTATCAGATGCAACCACACGAAGCCAATCACGAAGACTATTCTTCTTAAGGTATTTCTTGGTAAGGTATTTAAAATATCTTTTAGAGAATTGTTTCTCAGAAACAACTATGATTTTATTCTTGAAGCGTTCAATGTGAACAACATTCCCAAGATTTCCAGTTTTCCCATTGACTTTAACCTTCTCCCGTAGAAACTGTTCAAAATTTGCAGAATCAAAAATGCCATCTTCTACTGGATGAGTAAGGTTCAAACCAAACTTCCAGGTTGTCCTCTTAGGCTTCTTGACTTTCGGCGCCATCTTGCAGGCAGTTCGTGCGATCAGAGAGCAAGAAGTTTAAGTTTTAAAAATTTGGCTCTCAAAAGAAATTTTGATTGTTGTACTGATATTTGGCTCTGTTGACTAATGAGTTTGCCGACCCCTGGGTTAGAGCATTGTCCTGATATCTCAAGGGTTACAGGTTCAATCCCTAGTCAGGGCACATACAAGAATCAACCAATGAATGTATAAATAAATGGAACAACAAACTGACGTGTGTGTCTCTCTATCTCAAAATCAGTAAGAAAAAGGAAGTGTGACTGAAAGTGGTACAGAGCCACGAGAGATATCCAGAGCTCAATCTGGTGTCTTTTTTTTTTTTAATATATTTTATTGATTTTTTTACATAGAGGAAGGGAGAGGGATAGAAAGTCAGAAACAACGATCAGAGAGAGACATCAATCAGCCACCTCCTGCACGCCCCCTACTGGGGATGCGCCCGCAACCAAGGTACATGCCCCTGACCGGAATGGAACCTGGGACCTTTCAGTCCGCTGAGCCAAACTGGTCTCAGCAATCTGGTGTTTTTTAAGCAGCCCTAGAAATGATGTGGTCCTAACAGGAAGAACAGATCTTTGAAACAGATCTTTGCTCCATGGTTCTCCCCCTGACTGTATTTTAGAATCATCTGGGGAGCATTTTATAAAAATCCCAGTCTCAGCTCACCCCAGACCAATTAGTCAGAGTCTCTGAAGGTGGGACCTGGGCACCCTCTTTGCTGAATAGCTCCCCAGATAATTCTAATGTGCAGGTGGGACTGAGAACTGCTGCCTTGGCTAATGGTAAACAGGCACCTGCCTGGAGGTAATTATGTAATCCTTATACCCAGGAGTCTCATCTACTAAACAACTGCTTTCCACCCCTTTTGAGTTCCACGGTCTCACTTTCGGCAGCTGTCCTGATTAGCTGTTGCTGAAAAATGAACTGCCCCAAGAGAATTGAATACAGGAGCTCAAGGAGATATTGCTACACTTATGTTCATAGCATTATTGATGATGGTCAAAGGTAGAAACAACCCAAATGTCTCTCGATGGATGAACAGAAACACAATGTGGTCTGTATTTACAATGGAATACATTTAACCTTAAAAAGGAAGGAAATATCACCCTAACTGGTTTTGCTCAGTGGATAGAGCAATTGACCTGTGGACTCAAGGGTCCCAGGTTCGATTCTGTTCAAGGGCATGTACCTTGCTTGCTTGTGGCCACATCCACAGTAGGGAGTGCGCAGGAGGCAGCTGATTGATGTTTCTCTCTCATCAATGTTTCTAACTCTCTATTCCTCTCTGTAAAAAAATTTTTAAAAAAGGAAGGAAATATCTGATACATGCTACATATGAATGAACCTGTGGACATTATGCTAAGTGAAGTAAGATAGTCACAGAAGGACAAATACTGGATGATTTAATGAATATGAGGTATCTAGAATAGTGAAACTCATGGAAGCAGAAGTAGAATGGTGCTTTCCAGGGCTGGATGAAGGACAAAATGGGAAGTTGTTCAGTGGGTAAAGAGTTTAAGTTTTGCAAGATGAAAATGTTCTAGAGATTGGTCTCACAACCACCTTAAGTATACTTAAGACTGTCCTAGCTGGTTTGGCTCAGTGGATAGAGCATCAGCCTGCGGTCTGAAGGGTCCCTGGTTCAATACCCGCCAAGGGCACATGCCTGGGTTTCAGGTGGATCCCTAGTAGGGGGGCATGCAAGAGGTAGCCCATCAATGATTCCCTCTCATCATTGATGTCCTATCTCTCTCTTCCTCTCCCTTCTGCTCTGAAATCAATAAAGATACATTTAAAAAAGATGCCAAGAACGGTTTGGCTCAGTGGATAGAGCGTCGGCCTGTGGACTGAAAGGTCCCGGGTTCGATTCCGGTCGGGGGCATGTACCTTGCTTGCGGGCACAACTCCACTGGGGGGCGTGCAGGAGGCGGCTGATCGAAGTCTCTCTCCCATTGATGTTTCTGACTTTCTATCTCTCTCTCTTCCTCTCTGTAAAAAATCAATAAAAATATATTTAAAAAAATAAATAAATAAATATACTTAATATTACTGAACTGTGCATTTAGAAATTTTATAGTATGTATATTTTATGACATTTTATTTATTTATTTAAATGGCTGGAAGTGGAATAGTGAAAGGCTGGAGAGCTAGGGGCTGGTTGGGTGTCCTTTCAACATACAACCTCAGGGTAGTGGGACTGCTTATCTGTCAGGCCTCAAAGTCAATGGGCCTCAAAGTGTTCCCATTGAAGAGAATGACAACAGTCTCCCCTTTACTGACTTAGCTCAGAAGTTAAGCAGTGTCCCTTCTGCCACATTCTTTTTTCTTTTTTTAAACTCTTAGAATATTTATTAAATGGATGATTTATAAGAAGGATGTTGTAAATAAAGGCAAATATTTTTACTTACAGTGAGCATGAAACTCTTTTTTTTAAGTATATTTATTGATTTCAGAAAGGAAGGGAGAAGGGGAGGGAGAGAGAGAGAGAGAGAGAGAGAGAGAGAGAGAGAAACATCAATGATGAGAGAGAATCATTGATCAGCTGCTGCTTCTGGCATGCAGGCATGTGCCCTTGGCTAGAATTGAACCCGGGACCCTTCAGTCCGCAGGCTGACGCTCTATCCACTGAGCCAAGCTGGCTAAGGCAAGCATGAAACTTTTAAATGGGTAAGGTTTACATTTATTTTCTAAAAGAATATCTGCCCTTTTAAGATTACATCTTAATATAATGTCCTCAGATAGAGGATGTATCAGATATTAAACTGATAAGAACTGATACTACACATGAGGCTGAGAAGGGATTGCCACATTCTTTTAGTCAGTCATCAAAGCTAGTCTAATTTGAAGGAAAGGAAATGTACTTAGATCCACCCATCCCCTCAATGAGAGAAGTTTCAAAGGAATGTTACAAAAGTATGTATGATGGGAGATACTGTCTTAGCCATTTTTTGTTGTTGTTAATCCTTACCTGAGGATATTTCCCATTTTTTTTCTTTTTATTAATTTTTATTAATTTTTTATATATATTTCCCCATTGCCCCCCCTCCCTCCCAGGCATACCCCAACTCCCCAGTGTCTGTGATCATTGGTTATGCTTATATGCATGCATACAAGTCCTTTGATTGATCACTTATCTACCTCACCTAACTTTAATCTTTCTGCTGTAATTTCACAATCTGTTTGATGCTTTATGATTTTTGTCCCCCTGAGAATTATCAGTCTACTCCCTTTCTGTGCTCCTGATTCTATTATATTCACCAGTTTATTCTGTTGATCAAATTTTTAATTTACTTAATTTTTAGATTCACTTGTTGATAGATATGTATTTGTTGTTCATAATTTTTTGGCTTTTACCTTTTTCTTCTTCCTCTTCTAAAAGAGTACCTTTCATCATTTCATATAATACTGGTTTGGAGTTGATGAACTCCTTTAGCTTTTTCTTCTCTGTGAAGCTCTTTATCTACCCTTCAATTCTGAATGATAGCTTTGCTGGATAGATTATTCTTGGTTGTAGGTTCTTGCTATTCATCACGTTGAATTATTTCTTGCCACTCCCATCTGGCCTGCATCGTTTCTGTTGAGAAATCAGCTGACAGTCGTATGGGTGCTCCCTTCTAGGTAATGAACTGTTTTTCTCTTGCTGCTTTTAATATTCTCTCTTTGTCTTTTGCTCTTGGTATTTTAATTATGATGTGTCTTGGTGTGGTCCTCTTTGGATTCCTTTTATTTGGGGGTTCTGTGTGCTTCCTGGACTTGTAAGTCTATTTCTTTTACCAGATGTGGGAAGTTTTCAGTCATTATTTCTTTAAATAGGTTTTCAGTATCTTGCTCTCTCTCTTCTTCTAGCACCCCCACAATTCTGATGTTGGTACGCCTGAAGCTGGCTCCTTACATGATCTTCACATTTTTGGATTCTTTTCTCTTCTTGCTTTTCCAGTTGAATGTTTTCCGCTTCTTTATATTTCAAATTTTTGACTTGATTCTTGCCATCCTCTAGTCTGCTGTTAGGACACTGTATAATATGTTTTATTTCAGTCATTGTCTCTAGTATGTCCTTTTTCATCTCCTCTTGGGTCTCACTAAATTTATCCATCTTTTCTAGCATATTCTTGAAAAACCTTATAAGCGTGGTTTTGAACTCTATATCCAGTCGTTTTTTTCCCTCCATTTCTTTTGTTTGTAGTCCCTTCCCTTGTCTCGGCATTTTCACTATGCCGGGGAAACTTCTGTGTTGAATTCAGCCTTATGATACCAGACTTGCAAAACCGAAGAAGCCTCTGGTGAGCTTGGGAGGGTGGAGTCTCAGGGCTTAAGGTACCGCCTTGCCTTCCAGTCGGCCCCGCCCTCCACGGCCCCTGAGTCTCATGTGACTGGGTAATCGCTGGAGCGGTCCTTGTGCCCGAGCGCCCGCAGTGCCTCTAGACCGCTGCCCCTCCGTTTCCCCTGTGCACCAGGACCACACGAGACCAGGTCCACAGGGTTTCGCCAAAAAACGGGGCTCAGTGGAGTCAGAAGTGGCGCAGTTAGGAGGGTCTGTCTCCCGCCCACTGGCGAAAGCCAGCGGCACAATCAGCAATCTGTCCTGTGCGCAGTGCTGTGCGTGCCACCAGGCCTTTGATCTTTTGCGACTCCCCTAAATTTCCGTACACCTCTCCCTTTTCACAGTCCAAACTTCCCCCGTATGAGTTTCGGCTGGATCTGGGGTTTAGTGTCGTAAGAGAAGGGGTTCAATGCCGTTGGGAGTCTCCGTTTCCCTCCCGCCAGAGAAAGCCAGCCAGGTACTCAGGCACCTGCTCTCTCCACTCACGCATCTCCGTACCTCAGCTTTTTGCAGCTCCTCTGGGTTTCCGTGAGCCCCTCTCTTTCCCTCTAGTTGTAGAACTTCCACTCAGCCAGCTTTCCTGTGGTTCTGGATGATGTCCGTTCTGTCTTTTAGTTGTCGTTTTGAAATTGTTGTGCGAGGCAGCAGTGTATGTGTTTACCTATGCCGCCATCTTGGATTCTCCGATTTTTTTTTTTTTAGACTAACGGCCCATTGCAGGAAAATTCCTACAAGAATAGGGCTTACTTCGGCCTATTCCTGCAAGAATAGGGCTTTTTTTTTTTTTAATAAAATGTATATTTTTATTGATTTTTTACAGAGAGGAAGGGAGAGAGATAGAAAGTCAGAAACATCGATGAGAGACATCGATCAGTGGCCTCCTGCACGCCCCACAGTGGAGATGTGCCCGCAAGCAAGGTACATGCCCCCAACCGGAATCGAACCTGGGACCTTTCAGTCCGCAAGCTGACACTCTATCCACTGAGCCAAACCGGTCTCGGCTTCCTATTGATTTTTAGAGTGGAAGGGCGGAAGAGAGGCAGAGAGAAAGAAACATCAATGTGATGTGAGAGAGACACATTCATAGGTTGCCTCCTGCATGTGCTCTGACCAGAGCCAGGGAGGGAGCCTACAACCTAGGTACATGCTCTTAACTGAAATCGAATGTGGGACCCTTAATTCTGAGTCAAACCCGCTAAGTCTGTCCTAGCCATTTTTTCAAAATGCAATCAGCCACAATGATGATCAAGAGAACTTAGTGAGGCCCTGACTGGTTTGGCTCAGCGGATAGAGCATTGGCCTGCAGACTGAAGGTCCCTGGGTTTGATTCTGGTCAAGGGCATGTACCTTGGTTGTGAGCACATCCCCAGTAGGGGTTATGCAGGAGGCAGCTGATCTATGTTTCTCTCTCGTTGATGTTTCTAGCTCTCTATCTCTCTCCCTTCCTCTCTGTAAAAAATCAATAAAATATATTTTTAAAAAAGAGAGAGAAAAGAGAACTTAGTGAGCCCTGGCAGGTGTTGCTCAGTTGGTTGGGCTTTGTCCTATGCACAGGAGAGGTTGCTGGTTGATTCCCTCTTGTGGACTTGATCCCTAGTAGGGGCCGTGCAGGAGGTAGCTAATCCATGTTTCCCTCTCACATTGACGTTTCTTTCTCCTTTTCTCTCATTCTAAAAATCGATTTAAAAGTCTTTTAAAACTAAAAATAAATGTAGTAACAAATATATAACATAAATGGGGACATGTGTAATACTTTCAATAATAAAGATTTATGAAAAATAAAAAAATTAAAAAATAGATATAACATAAAATCCACTATTTTTTAAAATATATTTTATTGATTTTTTTTACAGAGAGGAAGGGAGAGGGATAGAGAGTTAGAAACATTGCTGAGAGAGAGACATCGATCAGCCGCTTCCTGCACGCCCCCTGCAGGGGATGTGCCCACAACCAGGATACATGCCCTTGACTGGAATTGAACCTGGGACCTTTTAGTCTGCAGACCAACGCTCTAGCCACTGAGCCAAACTGGTTTCGGCAAAATCCACTATTTTAACTATTTTCAAGTGTACAATTCAGTGACATTAAGTATGCTATCTAATAAAATAGTAATATGCAAATTGACTATACCTCTGCTATGCCCACAAGCCACACCCACCAGCTAATCAGGAGGAAGTATGCAAATTAACCCAACCAAGATGGCTGCAGCCATGGAGTGAGCAGGAGGCTTGAGTTTCCCCAGCAATGGAGGAAGCCAAGCTTTCTGCCTGTGCTGGCCTGCTCTGCCTTCCTTCAAGGCTACAAAGTTTCCATTATAGAAGATAAATAAACCCCAGATATCAGGGCCTTTGGTCGCCTTGGGTGTGGCTGGCCTGAAACCACCACAGGTCCCATCCCACACCCAAGGAAACCCCCACCCTGATCCAGGACACCCTTCAGGGCAAACCAGATGGCTCCCACCTGTGCACCAGGTCTCTATCCTATCTAATAAAAGAGTAATATGCAAATTGACTGTCACTCCAACACACAAGATGGCTGCCCCCATGTGGACACAAGATGGCCACCACAAGATAACCAGCAGGGGAGGGCAGTTGAGAGGGATCAGGCCAATAGGGGAGGGCAGTTGGGAAAGACCAGGCCTGCAAGGGAGGGAAGTTGGGGGTGACCAGGCCTGCAGGGAAGGGCAATTGTGGGGGGGGGAGAGCAGTTGGGGGAAACCAGGTCTGCAGGGGAGGGCAGTTGGGGAGGACCATGCCTGCAGAGAAAGCCAGTTAGGGGCAATCATGAAGACAGGCAGGCAAGCAGTTGGGAGCCAGCAGTCCTGGATTGTGAGAGGGATGTCTGACTGCCCATTTAGGCCTGATCCCAGTAGGATGGGCCTAAATGGGCAGTCCAGACATCCCTTGAGGGGGTCCCATATTGGAGGGGGTGCAGGCTAGGTCGAGGGACACATCCTCCCCTGCACAAATTTTGTGCACTGGGCCTCTAGTATTCATAATATTATGCAATCACCTTCACTACCTACTTCTTTTTGTCACAAGTTGTGTCTGGGCTTTTCACTTGCCATATGTTTTGAAGGGTCATTGATGCTATAGCATATGTCAGTGCTTCATTCTTTTTTATGGCTGAATAACAGTTCATTGTCTGGATAGATCATATTTTGTTTATTCATTCATCAATTGGTGAATGAGTTGGTGAAAGAACGAGAGAGAGAGGCTGAAAAACCAGGACTACAGGAGAAGAACTGTATATTAGAGGAGAAGAACTCTGCCGGGCTGTCTTACAAGGGGAGAACAGCAACACGTGCAGAGATGAACACCCCTTTTAAGGGGAGGAATGGGAAGGGATGAGGCTTAAGGTAATTGACATGCTGATTGGTGGTTTCATATAAGGCACAGATTAGGCACTTAGTTACTTAGGAATCAAAAGCTTAGGGTATTTGGCAGGTGCTAATGGTGGTTCAATGTATGGTCCATATAAGGTGCCTGGTTAGGTGCTCAGGAATGTCCAGGCTGCAGGTGCAGGTTATGTCATACTCTGTCCATCAGTTGGGGAAGGGAGGATCTATCAGTTGGGTTATTCCACCTTCGGCTATTGTGAATAATGCTGCCATGAAGATTGGCATACAAGTATCTGTTTGGGTCCCTGTTCCAATTTCTCTGGGTATATATCTAAGAGTGGAATTGCTGATTCACATAGCTTTTTTAAGGGGAGCCTTTTTATTTCTAAAGGCCTGGACCTAGAAATTGGCCAGGAGAGTTGAGGTCCCCAGCCATCAGACAACAAACTTGCCAGCCATGTGTGAGTCACCTTGGAAGGAGCACTTCTAGTCCATGCCATCAGATGACTGCGGCCAAAGTGTGCATCTGATTGCACCCTCATAAGAGACCTTGAATTAGAACTTTCCACCCAAACTGCTCCTGAATTCCTGACCCACAGAAACTATGAGGTAATAAATATTTGTGTTTAAAATACATTTTTTATTGATTTCAGAGAGTAAGGGAGAGGGAGAGATAGAAATATCAATGTTGAGAGAGAATCATTGATTGGTTGCCTCCTGTATGCCCCCCATTGGGGTCTGAGCTCACAACCTGGCACATGCCTTGACTGGAAATTGAACCTTAACCTCCTGGTTCATAGATTGATGTTCAACCATTGAGCCACACTGGCTGGTCAATAAAAATATTTTAAAAAATACTTATTTAACTTCCATAAGAGGGCAGTTATTTATTTTCCACTGCTTTATCTCCAGCAGAGAACAAGTTTTTAATAAGTATCTGTTAATGTAAAAAAACAACAACATGGGACCCTCGTGCTGAGGCTGAGGCTGAGACCCTCGTGCTGAGGCTGAGGCTGAGGCTGAGACCCTCGTGCTGAGGCTGAGGCTGAGGCTGGGACCCTCGTGCTGAGGCTGAGGCTGAGACC
>JAAGEH010000058.1:4789342-4801062 GCA_011751065.1 Lasiurus cinereus
CTCGTGCTGAGGCTGAGGCTGAGACCCTCGCGCTGAGGCTGAGGCTGAGACCCTCGTGCTGAGGCTGAGACTGAGACCCTCACGCTGAGGCTGAGGCGCTGAGACCCTCGCGCTGAGGCTGAGACTGAGCGGTGCGTCCTCGTCTCTCGAGCCGCCAGGGCACCTGCCCTCAGGGCTTCTGGTGCGGCTCGGGCTGGGCCGGACCTGCATGAGCGAGCTCCGGTGCTGGTTCCCTTAACCCCTGCGACGCCGCCCCTCCCCCCCACGTGTGTGTGCTGCCGCTGTGGTAGCAGAAGGAGGTGTGCTCAGTGGGTAGAGCGTCGGCCTGCGGACTGAAAAGTCACTCACGGCGGAGCCCGCGGAGGACTTGCTGCTCCAGACCCACCCGTGACTGATAATTCTCAGGGGGAAAGGGGTGAGGGGTATACAGGGGGAGACTGGACAAAAATCATACACCTATGGATGAGGTCAACGGGAGGGAGGGAAGAGTGGGAGCTGGGTGGAGGGGTGCTATGGAGGGGAAAAAAGAAAAACAAATGTAATAATCTGAATAATAAAGATTTAATTAAAAAAAAAAAGATTTACGGGTAAAGTGGTTTGGCTCAGTGGATAGAGCATCGGCCTGCGGACTGCAGGGTCCCAGGTTTGATTCCAGTCAGGGGCATGTACCTTGGTTGTGGGCACATCCCCAGAGAGGGGTGTGCAGGAGGCAGCTGATTGATGTTTCTCTCTCTTCGATGTTTCTAACTCTCTATCCCTCTCCCTTCCTCTCTGTAAAAACATCAATAAATTAAAAAAAAAAAAACAAAACAAACCAAAAAAACACAACAACATTGAAACCTGTAAAGAATTTTTCTGAATTTATTTGAGCCAAACTATTGACATATGCCAGGAAGCAGATCCTCAATGAATTGAGATAATGCTCTGGAGAATGGTGGGTTCCATTTTTTAAAAAAAATATATTTTATTGATTTTTTTACAGAGAGGAAGGGAAAGAGATAGAAAGTCAGAAACATCGATGAGAGAGAGACATCGATCAGCCGCCTCCTGCACACCCCACTGTGGAGATGTGTCCGCAAGCAAGGTACATACCCCCAACCGGAATCGAACCCAGGACTTTTCAGTCTGCAAGCCGACTCTCTATCCACTGAGCCAAACCAGTCTCAGTGATGGGTTACATTTGTATTTATACATTGCAATCAAAGGAGGGTCGTAGGTAGGTTACATGAAATTCAATGGTGATAGGTTAAGGAGGTGGGATAAAGCAAAGGGGGTAGAGAAGGGGGAAACCCCTGGGATTGGATAAAAAGTAAAATGATGGACACATACTTAGGTAGATGCAGGAACAATTAACATGATAATGAAGGAATTTGTGGCATCTGTCCTGGCGCACAGCACAGTTGGATTGTGCCCCAGGAGCTCCAGAAAAAGAGAAGTTGCAAGTTACCCAGACATTTCATAGATATGTTATCATGGCTGCAAAAGGACAGATAGGCTCAGTTAAGGTAAAGGTTGACCTGGTCAGGGAAGATATTGGCCTAGGATGTAACTGCTCACCATAACTGCTTTTAGTTAAAGTTTAATTTCAGACCATCCTTTGTGGTTCCTTTAGGTCTCTGAATTTGTGAGACCGCCAGGCAGGCTTCCCCTGAGCTTGTCAGGTCAGCATGTGGCCCCTTTTGTCCACATATTTATTGAATTAAAATAAAAAAAGCATCTTGCGCTCTAGCTGGTTTGGCTGGGTGGATAGAGCATCAGCTTGCAGGCTGAAGAGTCCTAGGTTTGATTCCAGTCAAGGGCATGTACCTTGATTGCGGGCACATTCCCAGTGAGGGGGTGTGCAGGCGACAGCTGATCAATGTTTCTCTCTCATTGATATTTCTAGCTCTCTATCCCTCTCCCTTCCTCTCTGTAAAAAATCAATAAAATAGATTTTTTTTAAAAAAGGCATCTTGCTTAAGGAAAATACATATTAGCTATTAGCAGCCTACAAGACCCTACATGATCCCCCACCTGCTTCATCTATGTTTTAATCCTTTCCCATTTGCCCCTGCTCACTTTACTCCAGCCCCATGCCTTACTCCAGCACAGTTAAACCATGCAAGCACGCTTCATCTTGAGCCTTTGCACTCGCTGTTTCCTCTGTCAGGAAATGTGCCTTGTTTCTTCAGATCTCTGCTCAGTGTCTCCTTCTCTGAGAGACCTTCCCTGGCCATTCATGTCATCCTGTAGTTCCATACCCTGCTTTATTTTTCTCCAAAGCATTTAGCACGGGCTGATTTATATAGATTTTATCTTGGCCCTCCTTAACATAAGATAAGCTCTATGAGGACAGGATTTGTCTGTTTCCTTTGCCACTCTATTTCACAAACCCAGTGCTGGGTTTGCAGCAGGCACTCTATAAATATTTGCTGAATGAATCATCTCATAGCAGTCTCCTTCCCTCGGGCGGTCCATAGGCCCAGCTATATTTTGGTCTGGACGGGCTGGAGACTCCATCACGTGACCTCTCGTCGCCGGCCCGCCTTTGAAGCTGCGGGGGTCCACGTGGTCCCGGGCCGCAGAGGCGGGCCGGCGGAGAGGAGCTACTACGCAGGCGCGATCTCTAGCGCAGGCGCAGGCGCGTCCCGGGCGCGCGGCGGTCGGCGGTTGGCGAGAGCAGAACCTGAGCTCAGGCAGGGAGTCGGCGCCATGGTGGAGAAGGAGGAGGCTGGCGGCGGCATTAGCGAAGAGGAAGCGGCGCAGTATGACCGGCAGATCCGTCTCTGGGGACTGGAGGCCCAGAAACGGTCAGACGCAGCCTGTGGGGCTGCGGGTCTGGAGGGGGCGTCGGGACTGAGGCGTCGGCGGCCCTCAGGAGAGGGAGGGTCTAATTTGAAGAGAGGAGGCGGGAATTCCGTGCCCGGGGATGGTGGCCGGCCTGGAAGGGCTGGAAGGGTTGATTTGGGATATTTCTGAAGTACTGTATGGGAAGCCGGGACTTCCCAGCGGGTGAGAGGGCGGTTCCGAGCGCTTGGAGGTCGTTGAGGGGAGGGAAGCTTGGGGGCATTCCTCAGGGAACAGGAGGATTTGAGTTTAGGGACCCAGAAGCCCGAAAGGGGGTGTTTAGGACGGGTGTGGGGCCGGGAATGCCGGGAAAGGATGCAGGGAGCGGCGTAGTTCATTCATTACTGGGTGGTGGGGACCTGTTCTGGGTTGGATGCTGGGGAGACTGGCGAGCCTAACCTGCACCTTATCTTCTTGTGGCTTCTGAGGGTGGGCCAGTCTGAAAGGAGGAGGGTTGCTGAGCGTTTGGGGTTATTTTTAGTGGGAGTCTTTTATTTACTTCTTATTGATTTCAGGGAGAAAGGGAGAGGGAGAGAGAGAAGTATCAGTGATGAGAGGGATGAGAGACGCTCGTTGGCTATCCTGCTCGCCCCTTAGCTAACGGGGGAGCGAGCCTGCAACCCGGCACGTCCCGGTGATCGGAATTGAACCGGGAGCCTGCAGTCCGCAGGCCACACCGGCCAGGGCTTGTAGTCGGAGTCTTGAGAGGCGCCAGGAGTCTAGGGCGGCCGGAGGCACCTGCAGAGTTTGCTTGTGCCTAGGTATGGGGATGTGTCCAGAGAGGACAGGACACGGAGGTTGGGCATCCCTGGAGTATTGAGTATTGAGGGATAGTTACTAGAGATGAGGTCTTTGAAAGAGGTGACCGATTTGATCAAATAATTATTAAGCACCTTCCACAATCACTGTTCTAGGCCTAGAGCATATATCCTGGAACTCAACAAACGTCTTGCCCACATGAAACTTACATTCTAGTGTTGACAACAAACAAATAATCTAGCTGGTTTGGCCCAGTGGATAGAGCCCTTGGCCTGTGGACTGAAGCGTCCTGGGTTCGATTCCAGCCAAGGGCACATGCAGGGGTTGCGGGCTTGGTCCCCAGTGGGGCGTGCAGGAGACAGCTGATCAGTGATTCTCATCCCTGATGTTTCTATCTCTCTCCTTCCTTTCCTCTCTGAAATCCATAAAAATATATATTTTTTTAAAATCTACTGTTAGGTAATGCAAGTGCAGGGGAGAAAAATAAAGCAGGATAAGAAGATCAATAAAGGATAATGAAGCCGAGAGCTGTTTTGATATGGTGGCCAGGGAAGGCCTTTGGAGAGTTAACATTGTGCCTCGGACCTGTGTAAAAGGGAAAAGCCACCTGGAAGAACCTTTCTGCCACCGAGAACCATAAGTGTAAAATCTAGGGGCCAGCTCATGCATGGCTAACTAAACAGGGTGGCTGGAACCAAATGAGTTGACTAGCTTCTTTATTTTTTATTCTATATTGGAGAGTTTTGAGTAGGAGTGACATGATCTGATTTGTATTTTATTTTTTAAAAATATTTTTATTGATTTCTGAGAGGAAGCGAGAGGGAGAGGGATAGAAACATCCATGATTAGAGAGAATCATGGATCATTTGCCTCCTGCCTGCCCCCCACCGGGAATCGAACCCTGACCTCCTGATTCCCAGGTTGAGGGCTCAAACGCCGAGCCACCCAGTCAGGCCTGATGTGTATTTTAAAAGGACCATTCTTGCTGTGTGGGGAATAGGTTGAAGTGGGCAGACATGGAGGGCTCCAGTTAGGAGACTACTGCAATATTTACTACAATAATTCACTGGAGACATAAGTAATGGGGCTTGAAACTTCAGAGAAGGGGTCAAATATATATTCTGGACATCTTTGAGAGTAGAGGGGACAGGATTTGCTGAAGGAGTCAATGTGTGGGTTAGGAGAGGCAGAACTCAGGGATGAGTGAGACTGGGCCTGAAGACAGGTGGGGTTGATTGGTTTTAGGGACTGCTCTTTGAAGGATATGGAATTCTTGGTAGGTTTGGAGTTATTTTGAAGGAGCAGAGATGTACTAAAGCCTGTGAAGAATCCGAAAATTGGCTGAGGGTCCTGGGAAGAAGGGTTATCTATAATTAGGAAACTATTTGTAGACAATCTTATAGACTTATTAAAGTGCTCTCGTGGCCATTTTTTCAACTGAGTCTCAGCAATGCCCTGAAGTGGAAAGGAAGGATGCTCCACAAAGCTGATTGGCTTTCCTCAAAGGGGACTCCAGGTGGGACAGGAAAACTCTGGGTCCTGGGGCTCCTTTGTGAAATGGAAGGTGGACTGGGAATTGCCAAACTGTATTCTGGCTCCAGTTTTGCTTCTGACTGTGGTGTTGGACCAAGGCTGGTAGGGAACTGTAAGGGAGAACAATAATACCAAAAAGGACCTTCCCAGGGAACTTACATAGTCTAGAGGTTCAAAACTGGGCTGTAGCCCCAGCTGGTTTGGCTCCATGGATAGAGTGTCCGCCTGTGGATTGAAGGGTCCTGGATTCAGTTCTGGTCAAGGGCACAGGCCCAGGTTGGGGACTAAATCCCCAGGAGGGGCCATGCAGGAGGGAGCCAATCAGTGATTCTCTCTCATCATTGATGTTTCTATCTCCCTCTCTGAAATCAATAAAAATATATTTTAAAATAAAAAAAAGGTCAAAGAGAAAATCTGCACCTAAAAAAACCCCAAAACTGGGCATGTTTTTTTTTTAATATATATTTTATTGATTTTTTACAGAGAGGAAGGGAGAGGGATAGAAAGTCAGAAACATCGATGAGAGAGAGACATCGACCAGCTGCCTCCTGCACGCCCCACACTGGAGATGTGCCCGCAACCAAGGTACATGCCCCCGACTAGAATCGAACCCGGGACCCCTCAGTCCGCAGGGTGACGCTCTATCCACTGAGCCAAACCGGTCTCGGCACCCAAGGATATTTTTCTATTGAGTTTTAAAGAGGGGAAGAGACAAAGAGAGAAACACCGATTGGTTGCTCCTGCATGGCCCCTGACTAGGGCTGGGGATTGATCCTGCTACTGAGGTACATGCCCTTGACCAGAATTGAACCTGGGACCCTTCAGTGCGCGGGCTAATGCTCTCTCCATTGAGCCAAACCAGCTAGAGTTGAGACCACCTCTTTTACACAACATGGGTTCTCTACTTTGCTGTCCTCTCCACCATTTGAGCTTCACTTACTGATATCATTGCCTGGCAGTTTGCACATGAGTTTGCATCTTGCTGTGGTGCATAGCCCATTTTATGAATGAGCTATGTAAATAGAAGTAGGATTGGATTTGTAGTCTCTAACTTCAGACTCACTGCTATTCCCATGGCAGCTCATTTTCCACCAGAGGGCCTCATTCTTTCAATCAAATTAATATAAAGGGAACTGCTAAAGCTGGCAGCTGTGTATGATCTCAGAATGTGTGCTTCAGTTTTGGCATTGCCTTTCACAACAAAGGCAAGTCTGATTTACCTACTCAACAGTAATTTATCCCCATATTTAAGAGAGAGGAGGGAGGGTGACTAGAAAGAGGAAAGTAGATTATGACCTCTTGTTAGGGCAAGCAGTTTATAAATGTTCAATAATTAGGATGTGGGTTTTTACTGGTCTCTTAAATTTCCAGTGCTTACAAGTGTGTAGATATTTAGATATTTGTTGAGTGAATTAAATGGCTATACATTGCAAAGATCTAGGAAGTCAAAAGACCTGGGTTCAATCCTCATCTCTGTTAAATAGCTCTTTGCTCTTGGGTGAGTCACACAATTTCTTGGCCTTATCCTCCACATCTGCAAAAGGAGTGAGTGTGACTAAATCTTTAAGACTTTTTTAAACTGTGAAATTTTGACTTTACAAGAAAGGGACTAGAAAAACTTTCCTATTTTCAAGCACTCATTATCCTACACTGCTGGCTGTTCAGAGGAACTTCATTTGGTTCCGTAGGCACATATTTGCCATTAAAGTGACTGATCATGTACTGTGTATTGTTTGTTTCATATAAGGACCAATTTATTCTAGTGGTTGATAGTGGTGAGTTTGAATCTCAGCTCAAGAACAACTTAGTTATTTAAATTTGGGTACAGTTACTTATTTTTTAAATACATATTTTAAAATATATTTTTATTGGTTTCACAGAGGAAGGGAGAGAGAGATAGAAACATCAATGATCAGAGAGCATCATTGATTGGCTGCCTCTTGCATTCTCCCCACTGGGGATTGAGCCCACAACCCGAGCATGTGCCCTTGACTGGAATCAAACCCAGGACCCTCCAATTCACAGTCCAACGCTCTATCCACTGAGCTAAACCATTTAGGACAATATATTTTTTATTGTGGACTAGAGGCCCAATGCACGAAATTTGTGCACGGGTCCTAGCTGGTGTTCAAAATGCAAGTGTCTGGCGTGGAAGGGCAGGTCCCACCTGACCTCGGGGCCCTGGGCAGTACCTGGATTCCTGTATGCACCCCTCGACCTGAGTCATGGTGCCTGAGTCCCCATGCAGAATTGCAATGAGCGTGGCAGGATGCCGTAGGCTGGGACACAGCGTGGCCTCTCCCAGCAGCGCCGCACAGAAACAGGGCAGGCTCTGTGCTTTTTCCTGGCTGGCCTTGCAAACTGGCTCCTGTGCCAACCCACGGTGAACCAGACTGGCCCCTGTGGTCCAAGCGGCTACAGCCCAGCTCACCCGGAAGAGGCTGGTGTGTGTGGATCAGGCTCCTCATGAGCACCTGGCACCTGAACATCCCAGGGAAGGATAGGAGGGGGAGTGAGAGCAAGCTTGGAGGGACATCCTGCATTCTCACTGCACCTCCATTCCCGTCACCCTTGCCCTCAGGTAGTCGGCTAGAGGTTGCAGCCCCTCTCCTGGGTGCAGTGGGAAGTTGGTCGCTGTGACCCACCCCCAGGTCCCCTTCCCAGCCCAGGGCCCGGCCTGATTGGGTAATCGGGGCCTGCTGACCACTGGTCGCCGTTTGTGGGGTCATCACCTGGGGCTGGGCCTCCCTGCCTGGTTCTCTCAGTGCCTGGGAGCTGGGTGGCGGTCCACCCTCCTGTTCCTGCCACTGCCATCTGCGGGGCCATCCGCTGGCCCCTGCTCACACCCGCCTTGGCATGACACCACCTGCTCACCTGCTCCACCATCCCACTATGGTTGACTCTCCGTGCCCATCAGGGCTGGCAGTGGCTTCTGTGTCACTGATGACCACCATGTTCTTCACTGCCACCTGGTGGTCAGCACATGTCATAGCAAGCAGTTGAGTTCCTGATCAACTGGTTGAGGGGACAATTTGCATATTAGGCTTTTAATATATAGGATAATATTACAAATATCTTTCATTTTACCACCCTTTACCTCCTCCTAGCGCCCTTCCCTTCCCTGGTCCCCCCCAGGTAGCCTTGGCTACATCTCTTAACTTCTCTATGCTTCAGTTTTTTCCTTTATCAAAGAGAGATAATATAATCTACTTTATATGATTATGGAGAACTAAATGAAATAATGCATGAGTAGTGCCTACGCACAGAAAGGAGTTAGTAAATTATAGCTACAGTTACTTGACAAGTATAAATCACCAGCAACAAAAAGAATGGAAACTACATAGGAAACAGCTTGAGATAAGTAAGGCAAATGTAAAGCAGGAGTCAGTGGGTTAGTGAGGACTTCAGAAGGATGAGGAAGACTAGGAGGAATGTGTTTGCTTAAGCAGATAACAGTGGGGAGCAGTCTTAAGTTATATTGTGGATTATGACAAGACATTTAAGTACATACAATGAATGGGCAGTTGGTTGGAGCAGAATTTAAATGAAAAGTACCATACTGTTAAATGAAGGGGCAGCTATTTTTAGAAGGAAAAAGTGGTCAAATTTGCCAAATGCTGATGGCTTCACCATTTCGTATTGCATAGACCAGAAATCTACTTTGTTTCTTGGTGTCCCTTATATCCACATCCAATCTATTGGGAAGTCCTGCTGGCTCTGCTTCAAACTTTATCTCATGTATCTTTCTTAACTTTTTCTCCTTTTATTTTTTGCTTGATCCTCACCTGAGGATATTTTTTCATTGATTTTTATTTTTTAAAGTATATTTTATTTTTTACAGAGAGGAAGGGAGAGGGATAGAGAGTCAGAAACATCGATTAGCCGCCTCCTGCACGCCTCTACTGGGGATGTGCCTGCAACAAGGATACATGCCCTTGACCAGAATCGAACCTGGGACCTTTCAGTCCGCAGGCTGACGCTCTATCCACTGAGCCAAACCGGTTTTGGCTTTTCATTGATTTTTAGAAAGTGAAAGGGAAGGAGGCGGAGGGGAGGGATTGAGAGAGAGAGAGTAAGAGACATCAGTGGGAGAAAGACACAGCAATTGGTTGCCTCCCACACAGAATTGATTGGGAATCGAATCAGACCTTTCGGTGTGTGAGCTAGCACGCTAACCACTGAGTAACACCAGCCAGAGCCCTTCAATTTTTGTCTAAGTAAGCCACACCCATCATCTCAGATCACTCAGAATTCTCTCTCTCTCTCTCTTTTTTTTTTAATATTTTTAATATATTTTATTGATTTTTTACAGAGAGGAAGGGAGAGGGATAGAAAGTCAGAAACATCGATGAGAGAGAGACACCGACCAGCCGCCTCCTGCACGCCCCTCACTGGAGATGTGCCCGCAAGCAAGGCACATGCCCCTGACCAGAATCGAACCCGGGACCCTTCAGTCTGCAGGCCAACGCTCTATCCACTGAGCCAAACCGGTCTCAGCCAGAATTCTCTTCACTGGTCTCCCCTATTTTACTCTTGACTCTTTATAATGTATTTATTTCTTTCTCTCTCTCTTTTTTTTAAATTTTAACTTTTATTGATTTCTGAGAAGAAAGGAGAGGGAGAGATAGAAACATCAATGATGAGAGTGAATCATTGATTGGCTACCTCCTGCATGCAACTTGGGTATGTGCCCTTGATTGGAATCAAACCCAGGACCCTTCAGTCTGCAGACCAATATTCTATCCACTGAGCCAAACCAGCTAGGGCTATAATGTATTCTTCACATAGCTGCCAAATGAATTTAAATTAGGAGTCCTGCTTAAAACCTTCCAGTGACATATTCTGGTACACTCCGAAAAAAATCCAAAGCTTTAAAAAAAATCTATTGCCTTTCATGTTTTGGCTTGTCAAACCTTGCCTAAATTCCATGAAAGCTATTTGAATCTTTCTGTTCTTCAAATATGCTAGAGTTCTTTTTGTCCTCAGGGGCTTTGTGCTTATCCTGTTTAAAATAGCCTCATATATCAGGTCTTTGCGTGACTCACTCACATACTAGACTCTAAATAAGGGTGGTTTAAATGTGAATTTGGTAGTCTTAAGAGTTTTTAATCATTAATGGGATTCATTTACTTGTCTTAACTTGAAGTGCTCATTGTGAATTCAAAGATTATATATAAAGGCTCTGGTCCCTGTCTTCCCAGAAATTTAAAAGATATTCATATGGGAGCAAAAGTCAAAGGAAAGAGATTAAGTCAGCTTGTATTTATTTAGAAACTGCTGTATACAGGGAGCATGGGGGAGACATTGAGAGAAAAAAGTCATAGATCATGGTCAGAACTGAATTATGATCCTAGATCAGACCACCCATTAGCTGTGAGAGCTTGAACACCTTTTCTGAGCCTTAGTTTTTTTCCTTTCTCAGGCAGACATGGATCCTTTCCTATGGAAACATGATGGCCTACCCCATGAGATCTGCGGAACCCCCTTGGACTTTTAGGAAGAGAAGTGTTATGCAATGTTTAGAGCGTGTATGTTTTTATTAGAGAAAAATGCTGAAGAACTAGTCAAGGTTTCAGTGACGTACTACATGTAATATACCTAATTCAATACCTGGTACTTAGTGAGTACCCTGTGGATGGTAATTACCACCATTGTTTTTACCAGTGGACTATATATACAATATGTCGCAATGTAATTTTACATTTATTTGTGATAATGAGAGGCAGTATAACTTTAAGAGCACATTTTGCCTGATTTGACATCTACCTTGCCTTTTTAAAAAAATGTATGTTTTTTATTGATTTCAGAGAAAGGAAGGGAGAGGGAGAGAGAGAAAAACATTAATGAGAGAGAAATACCAATTGGCTGCCTCCTGCATGCCCCCTACTGGGGAACAAGCCCATAACCCCTGTCATGTGCCCTGATTGGGAATGGAACCAG
This sequence comes from Lasiurus cinereus, assembly GCA_011751065.1. Classification (NCBI taxonomy): domain Eukaryota; kingdom Metazoa; phylum Chordata; class Mammalia; order Chiroptera; family Vespertilionidae; genus Lasiurus; species Lasiurus cinereus. Next base: position 4,800,401 of record JAAGEH010000058.1, read on the forward strand.
CAATCTCCTGGGGCATGGGATGATACTCAACCAACAGAGCAACACCAGCCAGACTGCTTTGTCTTTTTTTTTTTTTTTTTTAATATCTTTTATTGATTTTTTACAGAGAGGAAGGGAGAGGGACAGAGAGCCAGAAACATTGATGAGAGACATCCATCAGCTGCCTCCTGCACGCCCTGCACTGGAGATGTGCCCACAACCAAGGTACATGCCCCTGACTGGAATCAAACCTGGGACCTTTCAGTCCGCAGGCCGATGCTCTATCCACTGAGCCAAACCGGTTTTGGCCAGAATGCTTTGTCTTTTAGTAGCTGTGTGATCTTCAGCAAGTTCCTCAACTGTGCCTCCATGTATTTTCTGTTGCTGCTGTAGCAATTGCCACAAATTTGGTGGCTTAATGCAAATTATCTTACAGTTCTGGAAGTCAGAGTCTGAAATCAGTTTCATTGGTGAGCTTAAAATCAAGGTGTATGTAGGGTTCTGCTCCCTGTGGAGGCTTTAGGGAAGAGTCTGTGTGCTTGATTTTTCTAGTGTCTAGAAGTGACCTGCTTTCCTTGTCTCGTGGTCCCTTTCTTCATCTACAAAGCCAGTAGAGTAACATCTTCAAATCTCTTCTCTCTGACTATGGCCCCTGCTTTTGTCACCACATTTTCTCTGACTAT
>JAAGEH010000058.1:4801072-4828013 GCA_011751065.1 Lasiurus cinereus
TCTCTGACTATGGCCCCTGCTTTTGTCACCACATTTTCTCTGACTATGACCCCTGCTTTTGTCACCACATTCTTCTCTCTTATAAGGACTCTTATGATTACTTGGACCCACTCCAGTAATCCAGGATCACCTTCCATCTCAAAACCCTTAATTTAATCATAATATCAGTGCAATTCTTTTTGTCATGTACAGTAACTTATTCACAGGTCCCAGGGATTGGGGCATTATTTTGTCTATCACACTTTGGTTTTCTTAACTGTAAAATGAGAATAACAATAGTATCTATGTGCAGAGTTAACACATATGAGTTGCTTAGAACAGTGGTTCTCAACCTTCCTAAGCCACGTCCCTTTAATGCAACGAAAATAATTTTATGGTTGGGGGTCACCACACATGAGGAACTGCATTAAAGGGACGTGGCATTAGGAAGGTTGAGAACCACTGGCTTAGAATAAATAGTGTCTGTCATACAGTCACTGTTTATAAGTGTTAATTGCCATTGTTCTCTCTCTCTTTTTTTTTTTTAGAGAGAGAGAGAGAGAGAGAGAGAGAGAGAGAGAGAGAGAGAGAGGGAGAAGGATAGAAACATTGATGAGAAAGAAACATCGATTGGCTGCCTCCTGCATGCCCTCTTCTGGGGATTGAGTCCATAACTCTAGCATGTGCCCTTACTGAGAATCGAACCATGACCTCTTGGTTCCTGGGTTGATGCTCAACCATTGAGCCATACCAGCCAGGCTGTCATCATTATCTTATTCTTTTTTAAATCTTCACCTGAGGATACGTTTGTTTTTTCTTTTTAATTTATTTTATTGGTATTTTTAAAAATATATTTTATTGATTTTTTTTACAGAGAGGAAGGGAGAGGAATAGAGAATTAGAAATATTGATGAGAGAGAAACATCTATCAGCTGCCTCCTGCATACACCACATTGGGGATTTTGCCCTCAACCAAGGTACATGCCCTTGACCAGAATCGAACCTAGGACCCCTGAGTTCTCAGGCTGATGCTCTATCCACTGAGCCAAACCGGTTTCGGCAAATTTATTTTATTGGTGTTTTACAGAGAGGAAGGGAGAGAGAGAGTCAGAAACATCGATGAGAGAGAAACAGAGTTAGAAAGATAGATCAGCTGCCTCCTGCACATTCCCCACTGTGGATGTACCGCAACCAAGGCACATGCCCTTGACTGGAATTGATCCCAGGACCCTTCAGTCCACAGGCCAACGCTCCATCCACCGAGCCGAACTGGCTAGGGCATATTTGTTTTTTTCATTGATTCTAGAGAGAGAGGAAGGGAGAAACATTGATGTGAGAGAGAAACCTTGATTGGCTGCCTCCCATGCACACCCCCAAAGGAGATGGAACCTGAGACACTTAGGTGCATGAGACAACCCTCTAACCAGTGAGCTACACCAGCCAGGTCTCTTTTATACTTTTTAATGGCTACCTAGTTTTCCATTGTGTGTGTGTTGTGTATGCGTGTGTATGTGTGCATGCACGCATGCAGCAGGGTTGAATGGCCTCAGAGCTACCATCTTTTTTTTTTTTTTAATCTTTATTGTTCAGATTATTATAGATGTTCCTCTTTTTCCCCCTGTAGCTCCCCTCCATCTGGTCCCTATCTTAGGCCTTCGCCCCTTCTTCCCCCTACTGTTCTGGTCCGTAGGTGTAAGCTCTTTGTCCAGTCTCTTCCCATACTCCACATCCCCTGAGAATTGTCAGTCTGCTCTTTTTCCATGCCCCTGATTCTATTACATTCACCAGTTTGTTCTGTTCATTATTGTTTGATTTTTAGATTCACTTGTTAGATAAGTATTTGTTGTCACTTTGTTGTTCATAATTTTTTAATATATATATATTATTGATTTTTTTTTTACAGAGAGGAAGGGAGAGGGATAGAGAGTTAGAAACATCGATGAGAGAGAAACATCGATCAGCTGCCTCCTGCACACCCCCTACTGGGGATGTGTCCACAACCAAGGTACATGCCCTTGACTGGAATCCAACCTGGGACCTTTCAGTCCTCAGGCCAACACTCTAACGACTAAGCCAAACCAGTTTTGGCTGGAGTTAATGTTTTAATGGAGGAACAGGCAACAAACATAAAGCAATTAGCATAATTCTAGGTAGAAGAGGGAGTGGACATATTTTGGATTAGGTGACCAGTGACAGTCGAGCTGAAACCTAAAGGATGGGTCATGTGAAAAGTTTGGAGAGAACAACTAATGCCAGAGATGGGGACAGTGTAAACAGGGAGGCCGGGTAGGAGACTTTGAGTTCTGTAGGTGAGAAATGATGGTGGCTCAGACCAGGTACTGTGGAGGTAGAGGGAAGCAAGTGGACAATGTTGCTGTGAATATATTTGTACATGACTTTTGTGACCACTTGAATATTTCTGTAGGATTGATTCCTAGAAGGGGAATCGCTGTGTCAGAGTATGAATAGTAATAGCTGGCATTCATTAAATGCTGACTCAATGCCAGGTGCTATTTTAAGTGCTTTTCATGTAATTGAGCCATAAGTAAGCTGTAATCTTGGGGCTCCTGGCATGGTTAAGGATTAACAACATAAACATGAAGGTCAGTGGTGATGTCACTTGAATTAAAAAGAAAACTCCCAGAGTTTGAAGAGCTCCACAGGGATCATGGAGAGGACACATGGCTATATGTGACTTATCATAGGCATTTAAATGTACTTGCTCTGAAGTCAGAGGAGAGAATATTCGAGTCTGCCATAAGAAAAGACTTGCTGAGGAAATGGCACTCAAGTTGGGGTTTGAAGTCTGGGGAAAAGGCTTGAGAGGAAGAACAGGTGCATTTCAAGGTGTATGGAATATTGGGATTTAAAGTTTGCAGATGGTGGCCTGACCGGTGTGGGTCCGTGTTTGAGCATAAACCTATGAACCAGGAGGTCATGGTTCAATTCCCGGTCAGGGCACATGCCCATGTTGGAGGCTGGATCCCCAGTGAAGGGGCATGCAGGAGGCAGTCAATCAGTAATTCTCTTTCATCATTGAAGTTTCTATCTCTCCTCTCTTCCCTCTGAAATCAATAAAAATATAAGCATATATAAAAAAATAAAGTTTGCAGGTGGAAAACTGACGGCATTTGGGATTGAGTAAAGTAATTTGGTAGTAGTGGGAGATAAGGCTGGGGAAGTCGGAGGTAGCCAATACTGAATGGTTTTAAATGCCAGCTTTAGTTTTGTTTTTTTTTTGTTTTTGTTTTTTTTTGTCATTTGTTTGTATTGGCTTGTTTTTAATCAGAATGAACCCTTTACTGAGCCATTTGTAATTAAGGCAATGGGATTGGGGAGAAGTTTAATAAATTCGACTAACATATATTGAGCATCTGTTACATGCCAAGGATTATGCTAGATGGCTTTGTATACACATTTTACCTGGTTGTTGAGGAGATTAGAAAACCATTAAGTCAGAATTAGTATCCCCATTTTTCAGGTGGATAAACTGAAGTTTAGAGAGATTCTCTAGGTCAGCCAAGTAGGAAGTGGCATAGCCAGAATTCAAACCCAAGTCTTCAGACATAGAGGCATGAGTGATAGGTAGTGCCTGTTGCTGAAGAAATACCAAGGAGAACAGAGCCCGAGAAGTTAGTGGGCGTGGAGATTAGGAGGCCATTGGCACTATTTGAAGATATGGATTCCTAGATACGAGCAGGGCTGTATCTTTGAGGTCTGGAGCAGTCAGACAGCAGAAAACTCAGCCACTCAGGCCGAAAGGTAACTTAGGACCTGGAGTTCCAAGAGCAGCATTGTCAGGGCGAGGTGCTGGAAGGGCTCCTAGACTCACAGTGATACCAGAGACTTGGAAGGTACAGCTAAATGTAAGAGTGTTCAACCTTTCTGAGCAAGGAGGCCAGATAGAACGCTGGTTTGATATGTGTACTATATTCTTTTAGGAAACATTGCTTATTATATTTGCTGATTCTTGAGGGATTAGGGCTCCTCTGGAAAGCCAAAATGCTTTCCTTCCTCCTCCCATTCATTGGTATAATGCTCTACATCTCTGATAAAGGACCTGCTCATTGTATCTTGTAAGCCCTCTTCTCAGCTTTCTCCTGTTCTGGTGAAGTGGAATTGTCACTTGAAAGGCTTGTTGTCTGCTATTCTGTGATTGGCAGTGTAGGGGCCAAAGATTGAAAGCAATAATGGAGAAACTGAGACCCAGACATATCCCTTTGAGGGAAATATTGTCAGTATTCTCCCTCTTTCCCCATCTTATCCTTTGACTGTATCAGCGAAGAAAATCCAAAATCTGCTAGCACCAAGAATCAGCCCAGGACTCAGCCACCATTCTCATTAAAGACTTCTAGTCTACATGCAACATCCGTAATTATTAGAACCATTGGAAAATAGTTTCTGCAATGTTCTTTCCAATAGTGGCACTTATTGAGAATTGACTCATTTCATAAATTAAGAGCAAACTCATTGTCCAGCAGAACTTGAATTTAGGTGAGGCTATCTTAGTTCTTAGTTATCCTTTTCAGTGTGAATAATCATATATTGGCTGCAGAAATATTAAGAAGTTTAATTACAGGGCACTAAGATCCTGATGGAGTTGTTTCATAATATAAGATGTAAACTCTTATTTCCTTTTTATAATGTCAATGAATGAGCACTTTATTTTTTTAATTTGTATTTTTTAAAAATTTAGTGTTAAATTACAGTTGACATAAAAGTTTATGTTAGCCCTAACTGATTTGGCTCAATGGATAGAGCATCAGCCTGTGGATTGAAGGGTCCCAAGTTTGATTCTGGCCAAGGGCATGTACCTTGGTTGCAGGCACATCCCCAGTAGGGGGTGTGCAGGAGGTAGCTGATCAGTGTTCCTAAGTCTCTATACCTCTCCCTTCCTCTCTGTAAAAAATCAATAAAAAAAAAATATTTTTAAAAAGTTTATGCTAGTCTCAGGTGTATAACAGTGACTAGACATTTATATACCTTACAAAGTATAATGACTCCATGAATTTAGTACTTATATGACATCATATAGTTTATTCCTTTTTCAAATAAAAAATTGTGATTCTGAAATACTTGTGCTTCAAGGGATTTTTTCTTCCTTTCCTCACTGAAAAGAACTTGTGCCTTTATTTTGTCACTATATATGGGAGTTTTGGATGTTTTACTCCCCTCCAAGGGAATTCAAGAAAGATATTATAGGCCTATATACTATCTCCCACTGACCTCAGAGTTAAGTCCAGACTTCTTGGGTTAGCCCAGTCTCTGACTACCTTGTTAGCCGCGTCTTCTGTCACATTATACTTAAAATGATTCAAACATTTCTTCGGTACATCCTCTTTCATGCTGCCACATTTTTGTTTGTGTGTTAAGCTTAAATAGAAACCCTTCACACCTCTTCAGCTATCATACTAATCTAAGCCATCATCTTCTCACCTTAACTGTGATACTCTTCCACTCCAGACCCCACTACCCCAAGGCTTTTCATTAGGCTTAGACTAAAACCCAGAAACCTTACAGTGCCTATGAGAGCCTTCATGATGTAGCCCTCCCTGGTTCTGTCTACAACCTCATTTCCTACCAGTTTCCCCTTTGCTCACTGCTCTTCTTCCTCTCCCTGAAACATGCACAAACTACTGCCTCAGGGCTTTTGCTCTTGCTGTTTTTTTCTGCCAGGAATGCTCTTCTCCCAACTATCTATATATTCATCATTTACTTCATTTTTATTTGTGCTCAACACCTCTTCAGAAAGGCCTTTTCATTGAGTTTGACTAAAAGAACATCCTGCATCAGTCTTGATCACATCATGCTTGATTTTCATCACTTTTGGGCATAATATACAGGGTGAGGCAAAAGTAAACTGATAGTGTGAGTACCTGAAACAGTATTCTTGTATTATTATTTATTAATTTTGTATTATTTTCCATATGAACAACTGTAAAACCTACTTTTGTCCCATCCTATATACTGTTATTTATCTGCTTTCTTCACAAAGTATAAGTTTCAGAAGGACAAGGATTTTTATTTTATTTTTTTATATTTTATTGATTTTTTACAGAGAGGAAGGGAGAGGGAGAGAGCGTTAGTAACATCGATGAGAGAGAAATATCGATTAGCTGCCTCCTGCACACCTCCTACTGGGAATGTGCCTGCAACCAAGGTACATGCCCTTGACCAGAATCGAACTTTCAGTCCTCAGGCTGATGCTCCGTCTACTGAACCAAACAGGTCAGAGCAGGACAAGGATTTTGTTTGATTATTTCCACACCTTAAAGAGGTGCCTGGCATAGGTGCTTGACAAATATTTGTTGAATGAATGTGCTCTGCAGGATGCATTGGAGCATCTCTTCTCTAGTTTTGAGGCTGTGCTGCTTCAGTGCAGTGAATGAAAACTAAAATTACTGCCCTGTTGTTTTGTTCTTCAGTGATATGGCAAGTTTCTGCTGTTTTGTCATCCAGTTAACAATGTTTGAATTACAGGCTGCGGGCCTCCCGGGTGCTTCTTGTTGGCATGAAAGGGCTCGGGGCAGAAATTGCCAAGAATCTCATCCTGGCAGGAGTGAAAGGACTGACCATGCTGGATCACGAACAGGTAAGATGCACAGCCACCTACCTTATCACCCTCCAAAGCAGTCTCCCCTCTTAGCTATAAACACTTAGGGATTTGGGGAGTTCCTACTTGTCCCTTCAGGGCTGTGAAAGGAGGGCTGGCACTGCATTTTATTTCAGTACCACCACTCTCGTTTCCTTGTTGAGCTTGTTTATCTGCACGTGGAGTTAACTTCTCTCTCGGAGAGTGATCCTGAGGGGTAGAGGAGTAGTTTCCAATTTGTGCTTATAAATCACCTGACTAATTAAAAAATGTAGAGTTGCCTTGGGGCTTTGTCATGGGATAATCTTTCACCCCCCAATGATTCTACTTTAGAAAGAAAGTCTGAGATGAGGCTCAGGAATAAATATATTTAAAAGGTATCTCAACTCAATTAAAAAACAACAACATTCTATTGATTTTCCACAGAGAGAGAAAGGGAGCAGGACAGAGAGACAGAAACATTGATGAGAGAAACATCAATCAGCTGCCTCCTGCACACTCCCCACTAGAAATGTGTCCTTGACCAAGATACATGCCCCTGACCAGAATAAAATCCGGGACCTTCAATCCACAGACTGTCGCTCTATACACTGAGCCAAACCGGTCAGGGCTCAACTCAATTGTTAAAAATTAAAAGAATAGCTCAGCCAGTATGGCTTAGTAGTTGAGCGTCGACCTATGAACCAGGAGGTCAAGGTTCAATTCCCAGTCAGGACACATTGCCCAGGTTGTGGGCTTGATCCTTGTAGGGGCATGCAAGAGGCAGCTGATAGATAATTCTCTCTCAGTAATGATATATATTTTTTCTTCTTCTTTCTTTTTTTTTTTTTTTTTTGACAGACAAGTATTAATATATTTTTATTGATTTCAGAGAGGAAGGGAGAGGGGGAGAGAGAGAGATAGAAACATTAATGATGAAAGAGAATCATCGATTGACTGCCTCCTGCACGCCCTCCACTGGGGATTGAGCCCACAATCCAGGCATGCATTTCTGTCTGGAATCAAACCCAGGACCCTTCAGTCCACAGGCTGATGCTTTATCCACTGAGCTAAACCAACTAGGGCTCATCACTGATGTTTTTATCTCCTTCTTTTCTCTCTGAAATCTATAATTAAAAAAAAAAAAAAGTTATCCTAGGAGATCTTGTTGTAGATGGTTTGCTGACATTACTTTGGAAAACATTGGATCAGAGAGGATGTATTTGGACTGCTTAGCATAGTACCTACGCATAACAAGCAAAACATCCAATAATTGGTAATTATCAATATACTAATGACCCGGTGCACGAAATTTGTGCACATGTAAAGGGGATTGATTAGAGGAAATATTTTAATATTGCTATTTGCCCTTTCTCTAAAATAGAAGTGTCAGAGATGAAAGAAAATTAGTAAAATGTATTTGAAAACCTTCCTCCTGTCAGAGTCTGGGACTCACCACAGGACCCAGAGTCAAGTCCCTGCCCACCCACATGTGCCTCAAAATCTTGTGAGACCCAGACCTGGCCGGCCCTCCCGCATTGGGCTAGATCCAGACCCAGCCAGTCCCATCCTTGTCAAGCCCCGCCGGGCAGAGGGCCTAACCATAGGTCCTCTGGCCTGGCACCAGGATGGGGGGCTTGGCCTGAGGTCCCCAACCCAGATGAGGATGGGGGGTGTGTGCCTTGAGGTCCCCCATCAAACCCTAATGGGTGGGGGGCATAGCCTGGGGTCCCCCATCAACCCTGCCAGGCAGGGGGAGTGCAGCCTCAGGTCCACCAGCCCAGCACTGGGGGTGCACCTTGAGGTCCCCTGTCAAGCCCTGCTGGATGGAGAGCAGGTCCCCTGTCAAGCCCAGCCAGGCAGGGGGGCGCAGCCTCAGGTCCCCTGGGATGGGGGTGCAGCCTAAAGTCCCCTGTCAAGCCCCACCTGAGCATGGCCTGAGGTCCCCTGTCAAGCCCTACACAGGGGAGGGTGTAGCCTCAGGTTCCTGCTGATTGCTCGTTAAGGCTCCTTATGGGAACTTGGCCTCAGTTGTGAGTGCAGCCATCTTTTGTGATGGAGTGATAGTTAATCAGCATATTCCCTCTTTATTAAATAGTATATGAAAGCCTAAGCGACCATTACAACTGGATGACCAGCTGCTAGCTAATACGTGCACTGACCACGAGATGACAGATGCTCAACGCAGGAGCTGCCCCCCTGATGGTCAGTGTGCTCCCACAGCCAACCCCCTATGCCTGGCCAACCTCCATGACCCCTTCCCCCGGTCTGCTGGCCCTGATCATGCACCAGGCCTCTAGTATGATATAATAATTTAATTGATGATAAAATAATAGTGTCCAGCTCCACTCCTCTGACTTGTCTTTTATCTAAAGTGAAAATAATTGCTTCTTACTCTACATTCTAATGCCTCAATGGCATTTTAGTTGCTTCTTACTCTACATTCTAATGCCTCAATAGACATTTTCAAATATATATAAAAGTAGAGAGAATAATATTTGACATCCCATCTACCTGGCTTCTCCAGATAACAATATTTTGTTGATTTTTAAAGAAATTGATGTTTTACCTTCTCTAGTTTTTGACAGTATGTTGTTATTATATAAATATATATATTTAAAAATATTTTTATTGCTTTCAGAGGGAAGGGAGAGAGAGAGAGAGAGAGAGACAGAAACATCAACGATGAGAGAATCATTGGTCAGCTGCCTTCTGTATGCCCCATACTGGAGATTGAATCTGTTATCCAGGCATGTGCCTCACAGGGAATCAAACCTATGCCTCCTGGTTCATAGGTCGATGCTCAACCAATGAGCCACACAGGCTGGGCTTTTGACAGTATTCTAAAGCAAATTCCAGGAATCATGTCTTTTTAGGTAAAATACTTTGAAGATTGTGTTGTCCCATTCTATAATCTGTGGACAATGAAGAGGGGTCCTGTCTCACACTATATAAGTAGGCACAGTGTGAGGTATAGCCTCTATGGACAAAAGTAAATGTTAATAAAATTTTTATTTTTAACTTTTTTCAAATACCTTTTTTTAAAATCCTTACCTACAGGTATGTCTTTATTGATTTTTTTTTTTTAATTTTTATTGACCTCAGAGAGGAAGGGAGAGGGGGGGAGAGAGGTGGAAACATCATTGGTAATCATTTTCTGCCTCCTGTATGCCCCCTACTGGGGATCAAGCATGAAACCCAGGCATGTGCCCTTGTCTGGAATTGAACCTGGGACCTTTCAGTCCACAGGCCAGTGTTCTTTTCACTGAACCAAACCAGCTAGCGCTGATTTTATTGATTTTAGAAAGAGAGGAAAGGAAAGAGAGAGAAACATTGATCGATTGGCTCCTGTACACTCCCTGATGGGGGATTGAATCCAAAACCTGTGTATGTGCCCTGACAGGGAATGGAATCTGCAACCTTTTTATGCACTGGATGATTCTTCAATCAAATGAGCCACCTGGCCAGGGCTGCAATCATTACTTTTTAAAAATTTTATTGCAATATGAATTTTTCTTAAATTCAAAGTCATATCTTGATTTTTTACTTGAATTTAAAATCTTTTAAGCCCTAGCCAGTTTGGATAGAGTTGGCCTGCCAACCGAAGGGTCCCAGGTTTGATTCTAGTCAAGGAGATTAATTGGATCAGGAGAAACCAAACGTACCTTGGTTACAGGCTCCTCCCCAGCCCAGGCCCTGGTCTGGGCAAGTGCTGGAGATAATCAATTAATGTGTTTCTCTCACATTGATATTTCTCTCTATGTTTCCCCCTTTCTTCCACTCTCTCTAAAAATCAGTGGAAAAAATATCCTCAGATGTGGGTTAAAAAAATAAATAAATAAAAATACAACCTTCTAAGGAAGGAAAATTCCCGCAAGCAATTTAATAGAGTACCCGCTTTGACATACCCCAACCACAGGGCCCCCTAGAGGCAGGAACACCCCATCTAGAGGAAGAATTTGTAATGTAGAGAGAGGTTAAGAGTTAAAGACTCAAGGAAGAATGATTCCTAAACGTGGAGGCCTTGGTGTGGAATAAATGAAAGCACACAGGGATGCCTACTTTCTCATCTGGTTGGAGAAATCCAAGAAAGGGGAACGACAATTTAACAGTTAGAGGTGTGATAAGGTTCTCTCACTGCCTCAGGTTACTGATGAATGCCACCCAGTGTTGAACAGGTTATCATCCCTTACATCTTCACTTAGAGTGCCTTCTACTGCCTTCCGATGCAAGGCTGAACTCCTCTGACTGGTTTCAAGGCTTCGCACAGAGGTTCTCAGTCCCATCTGTGCTTTAGAATCTTTGGGGAGTTATCCTGTCTAATAAAAGAGTAATATGCAAATTGACCACTCCAACACACAAGATGACTGCTTCTGTGTGGTCAAAGATCCTGCCCCCATGTGGATACAAGATGACTGCCACAAGATGGCCAGTAGGGGAGGGCAGTTGGGAGATCCAGGTTTGCAAGGGAGGGCAGTTGGGGGTGATCAAGCCTGCAGGGGAGGACAGTTAGGGGTGACCAGGTTGGCAGAGGAGGGAAGTTGGGGGCAACTGGACCTGCAGGGAAGGGCAGTTGGGGGGGGACCTAGGCCTGCAGGGGGGGGGGGCAGTTGGAGGTGACCAGGCTTCAGGGGAGAGCAGTTAGGGGTGACCAGACCTGCAGGGGAAGGCAGTTAGGGGCAATCAGGCTGGCAGGCAGAAGCGGTTAGGGCAATTAGGAAGGCAGGCAGGCAAGCAGTTGGGAGCCAACAGTCCTGGATTGTGAGAGGGATGTCCGACTGCCTGTTTAGGCCCATTCCTAGTGGGATCGGGCCTAAATGGGCATTCAGACATTCTTCGAGGATGTTCCAGATTGGAGAGGGTGCAGGCTGTGCTGCACAACCCCTCTCCCTCCCCATGCACGAATTTCGTGCACTGGACCTCTAGTTTTAAAATAAAAGTTCTCCAGGTCAGCCTGACAGTCAGGGAGGGTAGAGAACCTCTGGCTGCATGTAACCTGGTCCCAGTCAAGTTACCCTCCCTGACCCTCAACTCATAAATCTAATAGCTCATGAACACTGTGGTTCCTCTGCCCTTTGCTATTTGCTTGTGCCTCCCTTTCCTTTTTCCCCTCCCCACGACATGAAAAATCCCACGCAGACAGTGCTACGTAGTGCAAAAGCTTTGGAACCGTGTAGACTTGAGTTCAGATCCTCCCTCCTCAAGGTGAGCAAAGGACTTAACCTTTCAGAGACTCAATTTGCTCATCTATAAAATGAGGATGTTATTTTCTGCCCCTTAGAGGTTTTCATTTTGTTTACAACAATAAGCATCCAAGATCACCTTATGCTACCCTGAAGTATTATAGGTATTTGGTTCCTATTTTTTTCCAGAAATCAAAGTGGGCTCCCTGACAGGGTATGATAGGGTGACATAAAAGTCTTCCTGGAGTTCTGATCTGAGTTGAGTATTAAAGACAAGTAGAGACTGATCAAATGGAGGGGCTGTATTTCAGGCAGGGGCCATTAGCAGTGGCACAAAAACAGCAGGTGAGAAATAGAATATAGAAAGCAGTGTGGAATGTTTAGAGTGTGAAGCTCAAAGTAGTGGGAGGTAGGAATAGGTTGCAGGTAAGGTCTAAGTCCTGAAGAGCCTGCTGGCAAGTCCCTCTGTAAGCTTTTACTTAGACCCCTGGGTGGTAAGGATTCATTGAAGAGTTTCCAATGTGGGGAGGAGTGACCTGGTTAGCATCGGACTTTGGGTAGATGACTAATGACTGTATCAACTATGGTAGACACAAGATACAGGGTAGAAGACCACTTAGACTGCTGCTTTAGTAGTTTCGGTGAGATGAAAAGCATATGAGTGATGATTCTGGTGCTGGGGGAGGAAATACACAGAGGTAGAAAAACTTGGGTAGTAGAACTGATAGGGTTGTATATGTATGGGCTTGTAAGGAAAACAATATCTTATAACTGCGGACACTTTCTGAAGGTGCTGGAACTGTTCTAAGCTGTGCCTGTAGTGTCACTTAGTCTTCACAACTCTGACTTGTAGAGTTGTCATTACTATTTTACAGATAAGAAAACAGAAAAGGAAGTGAAGTACTGGCCCATTTAAGGTCACAGTAGTTAGTAGGAGACAATGACTCAGTCATTTTGAGTCGTGGCAGAGCCCATGCTGTTAGCCACCTTAGCAGGTGACTGCTATCGAGAAAACATCAAGAATTTGAACATCAGGTTTCTGGTTCGGGTGACTGGATGAGCAGTTTGGTGAGCTTATCAACAGAGACAAATACAAAAGTCAAATAATAAGGGCCTATGGGATATCCAGGAAGAAATATCTGGTGGGCAGTTAGTTTAATACAAGGCTCAGATAAGGAAGAAATCTGTACAGTAAGAACAGTTTAAGAAATACCAGAAAATTCTGGTAGAAATGACAAGAATCATTGAGTTGGTTTATGGTGGTATACAGAGTGAAAGGTGAAAGATTCTGAGATGGCTAGACTGTCTATCGAAGGAGGAGGAGAGCCAGGGTTTGAGAGGCCAAGGGAGCAGAGCATGGATAGTAATTAATAATTAGCATTGATGGAGCAATTAGTGCATTGTTTTTTATTAACATCTGCATTTTACATGTCCCTCATACTTACTCGTGGTTGAGTCACATTTGAATAAAAGATTTGAATCCTGCCTGAATTATTTCAGAACCTTGCTCTTAACCACTATAGTGTATAGTAGGGGTGGGGAACTTTTTGGCCAGTGGGCCGTATGAGGCCCTCAAAATAATTTGGTCTGGCCCTGCCAAGCATTATGGGTGAATTATTTAAATGTTTGACCAAATAGAGTGTCAGATTTTTAAAAATATATTTTATTAATTTTTTACAGAGAAGAAGGGGAGAGGGATAGAGAGTTAGAAACATTGATGAAAGAGAGACATCGATCAGCTGCCTCATGCACGCCCCCCACTGGGGATGTGCCTGCAACCAGGGTATATGCCCTTGACCGGAACTGAACCTGGGACTTTTCAGTCTGCAGGCTGACGCTCTGTCCACTGAGCCAAACTGGTTTTGGCTAGAGTATCAATTTTTAAGTTGATAATTTTGTGTGGCTGGTGAATGATTTTATAAATATCCAAATGGCCCTTGGCAGAAAAAAGGTTTCCTACCCCTGATGTATAGCTTCTCATAATGCTAGTATAATGAGATCTCTGAAGAAGCGGGATGGGATAGATCAAGGATCCTCTTAGAGGGTCGGCCTTGAATGGGAGAAGGACTAGCTCATTTATTTCTTTGAAGGAAATGTAATGAGGTAGTGCTGTGGGTACTTGGAAGGAGAGGGGGAGGGAAGATTAATAATGGTGTACCCAATCTTGGTAAAGGTGACGAAGTCACACCTAGAGATTAATGGTTAAATTAGATATTTGATGTGGGGGAAAATGTTTGTGAACAATATGGAGTCTGTAACCTTCCTGGGGACTGTCATGTGATTATGTTACCTGTCTTTAAGGCTCTCTGTGATATATCCAGCCTTATAGGTGAAATCATCTCTCTACTCCAGTCCCCAGTCATCTTTCCTCTGAATTTTCATTGAATTTACGAATTCATCTCAAGCATTCTTCGTTGTGTCTGAAATTTACACTGGTCTAATTTTAAACCAATGTAGAAAGGGACTTCATCCTTTAAACTAATGTTTCTTTCTGAATGTTTAGAGTTGGGCACATGGGTAGGTATCTGGTAAATGCTTACCACTAATAATTATATCATTTTGATAGCAGTTACAAACTTAAGTTGAAGAAGGAAGCATGGACTTTTCTGTTTAGAGTGAATTTTCTTTATAAACACAAGGGGGTGCTCTTTAACCATCAATGCCCAGTAAAAGTTAAATATCTATTTTAAAGCCCCAGAAGGAAAGAGTATAAGGCCTCTGCACTAAGCAGATTCCTGTAGGAACAGTAATGCAATCAAATGGTAGGTATTTTAGTTTTCCTTTAAAATGGGAAGGTTCATTGTCTTGAGATATGATTTTTCTCCAAATTCAAGTATTTAAGAAAAATTTCTTCCTAGGTATCTTCAAAAGACCCTGAAGCTCAGTTCCTGATCCGTACTGGGTCTCTTGGCCGAAACAGGGCCGAAGCCTCTTTGGAGCGAGCTCAGAATCTCAACCCCATGGTGGAAGTGAAGGCGGACACTGAGGATATAGAAAAGAAACCTGAGTCATTTTTCACTCAATTTGATGCTGTGAGTTTCATAGAGAGTGTCCGATCTGGGGGAATTAAAGCACTAATTCTATGTGTTCTAAGTACACTAAAGCATTAGAATCTCGAATTCTGAGTTTTTCTCCAAGTAAGTTTATAACCTATACTGCTCTTTAAGTTTACTATACTGCTTTAGTAGATTGAATGTGTTGGTAGGTGGATCCAGTATGTTGGGTCTGCTATAGCTGTGAGTTGCTATCTATTGGTTTCTTCTTTGGGCATATGTTCCTCTAGACCAGGTTTCATCATTGGTGTTTGTCTTCTTTCCAAAATTTTTGCACATGGCTTTGATACATATTATTGCAAGTGTTTTCTCCTGAAAATTTAACAAGTTGGTAATTAATTTCTGTAGCAGTGTGTTTTTTTTGGTTAGAAATATCAAACTACAGCTTGTGTTTTGTCTTTAAAAAGAGCACACCTGATCTTGGTCTGTCTCTTTCACACAGCCACTTTGACCATGTTGCAATGGATAACTAGACAAAATCACTATAGTCATAAGCCAAATGAGGCATATCCAACTTCACTTGGTTTCTCTGCCAAATCTCTGCAGAGGTGAAAAGATAAGTTAAATTCTGTTTCAGTGCCTGTGACCTTTCAGACATGGTTCCTTGTACCCTGCAAGAAGCTTGAATAGTTGTGAAAGTCACAGATGATCTATTTGTTTTTTAAATGAAAGGCCCATTATACGAGAGGTTAGAATTTGGGTTGAGTAGTTTGTTTTTCACGTTGTTATATTTCATATGCACATCTGTTTAAATATGGGCTTGAAATGATGGATCATCTGTGCATTTTGTCCTTTTTTCTTTTTAATTCATTCTGTTTTGTAACTCCAGATATTGGAACATTTTCCATGTGGATGAAGGTCTTCTCTTCATCCCTTTATTCACAGTAACATTTGATTTATTCTAGGTGTCCCTCATCCTTCTAGCAACTAGAAGCTTTGTTAGAACTGAAGTGTGGAGCCAGTTGCTTGTATAATGCATGTGCACGGGGCAAGTGTGACTATCGCATATGCCATGTTTGACTGGTCCTGAATTGGATTTAGTCACTTGTGACTCTGTACGTTTCCATTTGGTTAGTTGATTGCGTGTTCAATTGTGGTTGTCTCACCTTTTTAGATTTGATTTTTCCTTGGGAGGCTGTGTCCTCTGAATGAAACCAGATGCACATATTTCTCCATGAGTGTTATTTCAGTAGTCTGCCTGCCAGACAAGAGCAGAGAGGTTCTATCAAATGAAAATATCCTTTTGTAATTTATTCTTCAACTTTCTATGTTCAGATGAAAAATGTTTACATTAGAAGTTATCTTTTTGGCCATGATTACAAAGCTTCTCCAGAAAGATGATGTTTTATGCCATGAAATTTAGCCATTTCCAATCCCTTAACTTATTGGAATAGAACCTACAGGCCTCAAAGCAGCATTAATAATTCCACTGAGTAAATCACCAGTTCATTGTCTATGTCTGAATGGAAGGTCACTTGGTCTGTAACCTTTTTTTTTTTTTTTTGGTCCTTAAATTGAGATAAAGTTTTCACATGGAAAACTGGAAAAGTAATCTCAATAGGACTTGTTTATCTTTTTTATCTGAACACATCAATCAAAAAAAGGGGGGAAAGTGCCCTTGTATTTAAATGTGACTAGGGGTCAATTTTAAAAACTGGTTTTGTTCCTTGTTGTAGCTTATTCAGATTTTAATATATTTAATCACTTAGAAAAAGCTTACACTTAAGTTATTAGTGTCTTTCTTTTTCTTTTCATGAAAACCATGAAATGTGGTTTATATGTGTTCATGGATCAAGGGAAACAAATTCATTAAATGGCTTCTTCTTTCTAGTTAAACACATTTCATTTGGGTTGCAGAATGTAATGTCTCATAATTTACATTTTCTACGCAATGAAACCTGCAACTTTTGTTTTCTAGCCATAGGATCCAAGGAACCTGTTATACCAGTTTGAAACTGGCTTTAGACATGCCTAGTGAGACTGTTCATTAAGATTTATTTAGACATCAAGACAATGATTCACAGTTTGCAGAACTCACACCCAGCCAATTTCTTTCTTTCTGCAGGTATGTCTGACTTGCTGCTCCAGGGATGTCATAATTAAAGTTGACCAGATCTGTCACAAAAATAGCATCAAGTTCTTTATAGGAGATGTTTTTGGCTACCATGGATACACATTTGCCAATCTTGGAGAGCATGAATTTGTAGAGTAAGTGTTGGGAGAGGAGGAGAGAATATAATATTTTTAAAGTGTAATTTTACTCACTGATAGGAAATGAACCATTAAGGAAAGTCTTTTACTATGACACTTAGAATATTGGGAAACCAATTCATTAATAGCTTTTGATACATAGATTTTGTATTCAGAATTGTAGGAGATGGGGATCTTTTCTTCCACAATGATGCTCTAATTTAAAGCATAAAGAAAACAGTGTTCTAGGCAATTAAAGTAGATCACCTGGGGATTTGATCACTCTGGATTTCAGGGGGTGAAGCACGCTTTTAGGGAAGGCTTGTTTAGATTGTAAACATTTTTGCCCAGCTTAGCAGGTCAAACTTTTCAGGTTGAGAGTTAGTAAAATTAGTACAAAGTAAGTTAGATGCACAACTCGAGGCACACTCAGCCAACATCTACCTTGGAAATAAAAAGCTCCATGGCTCTGTGCAACCAGCAGCCCTTGTCCTTTCAGTTTGAACATTGCGGTTGCAGATGGTGGTGATTCTCACATGATGGGACCTGCAGGGTTTTGAACTTGTAGCATCAAGATGAAAGATGATACTAGTATTGTAAAACTACATGAGTTGGGCTTTTTTTGGTTGTAATTTTCTGACCACTAACACCCCTTTTTCCCCATGAGAGGTTAAGATTGGGAGGTAGAGAGAGACCCTGCTGTGTGGCAGGTGAGCTTCCTACCAAGTCAAGAACTTTCTTTAGTTCAGCTTCTCAGGCAAGTCACTGAAATTTCTCTGGTCTGCAAGTTTCTTGCCTGTAAAATTGACATGGGGTCGGGGGAATACAAACATATTTAGGATCTCCCATAACTCCAATGTTTTGTTGCTTTAGAAAATCTAGTTCTTTGGGCACATTATAAATGGATAAAGAAGTCATAGAGGAAAGCAGTCCAGATTATTTAAATGTGAGTTCCCCATGACAGAGGGGAGGAATTTAGAGCAATTCATGATTCAAGTGGTACGTTCAGAAAGTTTATTGAGAGCTTACTTGGCAGTGTGCTAAGAAATGTATGTTATTTCTCTTTTGTTAGCAATTGTTACTCCCACATAGTGGGTGACTGGCTCGTCAGGTAACCAGTGGCCAAGCTGGGATTTGAACCCAGATCTGTTTGACTCCAAAAGTTTGGCTCTTAACCACCATCCCATTCTATGAGCTAGGAACGCTTTATTTGTTCTAATAGCATGATTCCTAGAGTAGAACTGGATTCCCTCCCTGTCACCGTCTAGGGAGAAGACCAAAGTTGCCAAGGTTAGCCAAGGAGTAGAAGATGGCCCTGATACCAAGAGAGCAAAACTGGATTCATCTGAGACAACTATGGTCAAAAAGGTATGTGTACTGTGGGGGAGGGGTCAGGAACCCCACGCCTCATGGGAACAGACAATTACAATGGCACAGGAGGGACGCCAGCATGGTAGGCTTGAAGGGAGTATCTGGATAGACTGGGTCAGTGCTTGTCCCACTTAAAGAGGGGTAGCTGCTGCTTGGTGCCAGCCAGCTGAGCTGTGAGAGAGTGTGTGGAGCTGGGATGCCAGAGGTGATTTTTAAGACAATCAGAAATGTAGAGCCCTGCCACCATGGCTCAGTAGTTGAGCGTCGACCTATAAACCAGGAGATCATAGTTCACTTCCCGGTCAGGGCACATTCCCAGGTTGCAGGATCAATCACCACCCAATGTGGGGCGTGCAGGAGGCAGCCAATCAATGATTCTCTCTCATCATTGATGTTTCTATATCTCCCTCTCCCTTCCTCTTTGAAATGAATCAAAATATACTTAAAGGGGAAAAAAAAGAAATTAGTATTTTTTTTAATTCTCCATCCCAAATTTTTTTAAATTAAATCTTTATTATTTAGATTATTAAATTTGTTTTTCTTTTTTCCCCTCCATCCAGCTCCCACCCCTCCCTCTATCCTTATCTCCCTCCTGTTGACCTCATTCATAGGTGTATGATTTTTGTCCAATCTCTCCCTGTATACCCCTGACCCCTTTCCCCTTGAGAATTATCAGTCCACTCCCTTTCTGTGCTTCTGATTCACCAGTTTATTCTGTTGATCAAATTTTTAATTCACTTAATTTTTAGCTTCACTTGTTGATAGATATGTATTTGTTGTTCATAATTTTTTGTCTTTTACCGTTTTCTTCTTCCTCTTCTAAAAGAGTACCTTTCAGCTTTTCATATAATACTGGTTTGGAGTTGATGAACTCCTTTAGCTTTTTCTTATCTGTGAAGCTCTTTATCTGCCCTTCAATTCTGAATGATAGCTTTGCTGGATAGAGTATTCTTGTTTGTAGGTTCTTGCTATTCATCACTTCGAATATTTCTTGCCACTCCCGTCTGGCCTATATAGTTTCTCTTGAGAAGTCAGCTGACAGTCGTATGGGTGCTCCCTTGTAGGTAATGAACTGTTTTTCTCTTGCTGCTTTTAATATTCTCTCTTTGTCTTTTGCTCTTGGTATTTTAATTATGATGTGTCTTGGTGTAGTCCTCTTTGGATTCCTTTTATATGGGGTTCTATGAGTTTCCAGATGTGGGAAGTTTTCCGTCGTTATTTCTTCAAATAGGTTTTCAGTATTTTGCTCTTTCTCTTCTTCTGGCACCCCCACAATTCTGATGTTGGTATGCTTGAAGCTGTCCCAGAGGCTCCTTATATTATCTTTACATTTTTGGATTCTTTTTGCTTCTTGCTTTTCCAGTTGAGTGTTTTCTGATTCTTTATATTTCAAATCTTTGACTTGATTCTTGCGATCCTCTAGTCTGCTGTTAGGTGTCTGTATAATATTTTTTTGTTTTAAATATTTTATTGATTTTTTACAGAGAGGAAAGGAGAAAGATAGGAAGTCAGAAACATTGATGAGAAAGAGACATCGATCAGCCGCTTCCTGCACGCCCCACAGTGGAGATGTGCCCGCAAGCAAGATACATGCCCCCGATCAGAATCGAACCTGGGACCTTTCAGTGCGCAAGCCGATGCTCTATCCACTGAGCCAAACCGGTCTCGGCTCTGTATAATATTTTTTATTTCAGTCAGTGTATGTTTAATTTCTAGTTGGTCCTTTTTCATCTCCTCTTGGGTCTCGCTAAATTTATCCATTTTTTTCAAGGATATTCTTGAAAAACCTTATAACCGTGGTTTTGAACTCTATATCCAGTTGTTTGTTTTCCTCCATTTCTTTTGTTTGTGATCCCTTCCCTTGTCTCGGCATTTTCACTATGCCAGGAGAACTTCTGTGTTGGATTCAGCCTTATGATACAAGACTTGCAAAACTGCAAAAGCCTCTCTGTTGAGCTTGGGATGGGTGGAGTCTCAAGGCTTAACTGACCGCCTTGCCTTCCAATCAGCCCTGCCCTCCACAGCCCCTGAGTCTCACGTGACTGGGTAATCGCTGGAGCTCGCGAGCTCTTGTAGTGCCTCTAGACTGCTGCCTTTCTAGCTCCCCTGTGTTCTGGGACCATATGAGTCTGGGTACCCAGGGTTTCGCCCAAAACGGGTTCAGTGGAGTTAGAAGTGGCACAGTTGGGAGGCTCTGTCTCCCACCCACTTGTGAAAGCCAGTGGCACAATCAGTAGTCGGTCCTCTGCGTGCAGTGCTGCATGCGCCAACAGACTTCCACCCTTCTGGGACTCCCCTAAATTTCCGTGCACCTCTCCCCCCTTCACATGGAATCAGAGCTACTCAGCCAGGACCAAAGAGCATTACTTTTGTTTTGTTTTTTTATTTTAAAGAAAAGTGAGATTGGTAGACAATTTAGTAAGGTCCTAAGTGGGCAGGAGACAGTTTAAACTTAAATTGTTTTGTTTCTTTAAAATTTTTGTTTCACCAAATCTTTCAAGAACAAAGGCTTCAAGGTTGGAAATGTTAGTAGGCGAATACTTTTAAATTTATACTGAGATTCTACTTGGAATTAGTGTAGTAATTTAAATTCATTTTCTAAAAAGAGGAGTGGAAAGGGAATCAGAGATGTTGGTTTCTAGTTGATGGTGGAATCTGAGGAGGAATCTTGTGCGGAAACCCAGGTGAAGTGGTCAGAATTGGTTTTGTCTAAGTGAGAGGAAAGATAGATCAAGCCCATATTTACTCTTTGCTTTGTAGATTTAAATGTTGAGAAAGAAAAACAGCTGGTCAGAGCATTGAGTTTAAATTGCTCTAAAAGGGGGATTCTAAGAGTGCTGAAACCACAAAAGAGAATGCAAAAACTACAGAAGTGGAACTCTAAGTTTCCAGCAAGGCTTCGCTGGAGATGTTCTCTTTCTTGCTCTTTATGTTTGTGCCGGAATAGTTTGATGCTGTGCGTGTAATACAGAGGAATTATTAAGCCCTAATTTTAGTGTCTATTCACAGGACCATAATTATCTTGAGTGAACATTGGTGTTTTGGCCAAAACTTGGGTCCTTTTTTTTCTTCCTTTCTTTCTTCTTAAGGCCCAGTCAAGTCTTGTCTGAACAGCGCCGTTAGTTTGGTGGGGGGGAGATAAATTGTTAACTAACGGAGGAGCACAAAAGCAGCTTTGTGAGTGCTGTCAATTTATAAATCACACCCTCTTACAAGTGTGACACTTGGCCTTGGTGTGAAGGGTTTTATGGCTTAAGGGCTTCTTTGATTGAGGCGGGTCTTTCACATTCAAATAGAGTGCCTAGCTTTGTTAGCCATTCACAGCTGGAAGTTTACCGGGAGTCACTTCTGATGGTGCCCACTGGGGCTGATCTGGAAACCTCTTTTGGGAGCCACTTCATCTAGCTATGAAGAGAATGTGCCAGCCCTGGCAGGCACTGGGAGGCCTTCGCGTACCATTCTTAGGGCTCTTCAGTCGCAGAGCTCCTTGTGCAGCCCCTTTCTACATGGGACCGAAGTTGAAGGTATCAAAATATGTCCAGCTGACATTGTTAGTCAGCTGCTTCCTTTGGACAATTCAGGCTGGGATTCCAACCTCGAGCCCTTAAGGTTGTGAGGCATTCAGTGCATTCCTGATGACAATCCCTGGGATTCCAGACCTTGCCTTTGTGCGGCATCCCCAAGAGCACTGTGGAAGGATTGGGCTGCACAGGTCTGGGCCAGGACTTTGCCACCTTGTACTAATATGTGTACTCTGTTTTTGTAGAGACCATTCTGAGGTGTGGAAGTTTTCCTCCAACTCAAAAATCCTGTGATTCAGATTCTGTCCTTTTGCCTAAATTGTATGGAATAACTATAGTTGAGTTATGCTCAGGGTGCAGGATGGGGGTGGGGAAGCAGCCACTTCCTGTTTCCTGTGAAAGGTTTCTGGTTAGGGTCCAAATGTTGTAAAGCCACTTTTGCTTCAAGGTACGCATTGTGCTCCTAAATTAGAAACAGTTAAAAAACAAAAAGGGAAAACAGAGGTTGTGGTTTTCACACAGTCTAGGAAGACAAGAGGACTTTCCAGCACACGTGCCATCATGATAAATACAGCAGCAGGGAAGTGCATAGCCCAGAGATAGGTGCTTAGTAGTTTGTTTGCTTCCTTTGCTCAGGAGAAGTCGTGCAACTGATTTCATCAGAATTGGGTCTTGGACACAAACCTGATGTACAGTGGATGAAGGAGAGAGCACAGTAATGGTTTTATGGCGAGGAAGTGTTCAAGTTTCCCAGAGAAAGAGTTGTTAGAGTTGGCATGTGAAGACGGGTTTGTCAGGCACTGAAGCCAGGACCAGTCCTAGGAAGTAGGATCAACCCAAAGCACAGATGGAAGACAGAGTGACTCTGGCTTTCCTCACTCCAGAACAGACAGCTCTTTCTGTCTCTTTGAATTGCAAAATGCCTACTGTGTCACACAGCTCTGTAAGAAGCAGCAGATGGGAGAGCATAGACAGAGGCTATAGGCACTGGCTCACCCTATGACTTACAAGGTGGTTCCCCTTGGAGTTCTAGGGTAATTTGAACTGTTATGAGGATGGTGGGATACAATATTGTTAACATGAGGATCATTTCGGAAAAACCTTTGGGAGAAGCCATTATCATATTCCCATTTGCTACTCATGTTTCTTTATTGTTAGGGGCTGCCAGACATGAGTAGATGCCTAATGGTGGTTACTTGCCCTGGTCACACTTGGAAAACTAATCATGAAGTAGGATTTGTTCATAACATGCTAAAAAATGCAGATTTAATTTTACCTCTGCTTCTGAAAATAGTAGGTGACTAATTTGGGCACTGTTAATACTCTTCTCATGAATTAGTTGTGAAATTCCACGATGGAATGGTGATTAATTATTATGATTCCCCCTTCCTGCACAGTTTGTTGACAGCTCAGTCATTCTCCTCTCACTGCCATCCTTAAAGAAACATTCCTCATGACTAACTAGTTTGATTCCTCCTCTTTTATGTGGCATTTTGATTTGTAACCATGATTCCACTTCAGATCACTTGTCAGTGTCTCTCCCATTAGAATTTAAGCTCCATAGGGGCAGTTTTGTCTACTGCTGTACTCTGAGACAGTGCCTGGTACAGTCATATTCAGGAAATGTCTGTTTAGTGTACTTGTGGCTTTTCCTGCAGTATAATATGATAGCTTTAGAACAGATTATTGTCATTTAAAAAAGAATTATTGAATTAACTTTCTTTGTGATCAACTAAATGGATTAACTTTGTAGTACCTTAGGTCTCAGAGTTTAGGTTTTTGAGCTAAGCCAAGAACAAAATTCTAAACAGGACAAGGGACTTTGCTAGAAATATATAGAAGTCATTGAGTTGCCTAGACCAGAGCCTTCAGGCCCAAGCACTGCTAATTGTCAGAATCACTTGATTTGGGGGAGGGGTGGCAGGGAAATGCAGGTTGCAAACTGCAGAAAGGTTGGTGGAATTTCGATAACAGGTTTTATATGTCTGATGGTTGTAAAGTGTCGGGTGGGTGCTGGTGGTGCCCTGTCTCACAAAGGGAAAGTTTCTGGGCTCTAGGGGTGATGAGAGAGGGTTCTTCCTAAAATCACAGCACAATCCAGTGTGTGTGTGTGTGTGTGTGTGTGTGTGTGATTTTTTTTTAAATATATTTTATTGATTTTTTACAGAGAGGAAGGGAGAGAGATAGAAAGTCAGAAACATCAATGAGAGAGAGACATCGATTAGCTGCCTCCTGCACGCCCCACTGTGGAGATGTGCCCGCAAGCAAGGCACATGCCCCCGACCAGAATCGAACCTGGGACCTTTCAGTCCTCAAGCCGACGCTCTATCCACTGAGCCAAACCGGTCTCGGCGTGTGTGTGATATTTGATGCACAAAAATAATGCCACATCAATGCAAATTTTGGGATATTACAATGAATTACTATTCAACTTAAAAACAAAAACATTTCCAGTACTATTGTATTAATCTGTGTGCTTCTCTCTCTCCTTCCCTGGGCTGCAGGTATTTGTGTGGACTTAATAAAGTACCTGAAGGGGTGGATATAGCCCTGCTTGGCATGATGTTTTATTGTGTGCTTGTAAGTCTAATTAGTGGAATAGAACTTATTGTGTGATGATGTAGGTATAAATCAAGAAGGATATAGCTAACCATGTACCCACTCCCAACTTAGAGCATAAAGCATTACCACTGGTTAGGGCTCACCCCTGTCTGTCTTTCCCAACATAAGTAACCACTGTCCTCCATTGTGGTTCTCCTTCCCATGATTTCTTCTTACTACATACCAATAAAGAATTGTTTGGTGTGCTTTTTAACTTTTTAAGAATTGGTTGATAGTCTGTGAATGCCGCCACCTGCTTTTTTTTTTAAATATATTTTATTGATTTTTTCACAGAGAGGAAGGGAGAGGGATAGTCAGAAATATTGATGAGAGAGAGACATCGATCAGCCGCCTCCTGCATGCCCCACACTGGAAAGGTGCCCGCAACCAAGGTACATGCCCCCAACCGGAATCGAACCCGGAACCTTTCAGTCCGCAGGCCGACACTCTATCCACTGAGCCAAACCGGTTTCGGCTCGCCACCTGCTTTTTAAGAGCAGTGTTATATATCTCGGTAGTTCCCGGACTTCCCTATCCATGTTGGTAGCCACTGGCCACTATGTGGTTATTGGAATTAGTTAAAATTAAATAAGATAAAAAATTTGCTTCTTCAGCTTCTCTAACTATATTTCACATGCTTGGTAACTAACTACATGTGGCTATTGCAAAGATAGAAGATGTTTCATCCTCACAGATAGTTCTCTTGGACAGCACTGTAGGACTCTCTCTCTCTCTCTCTCTCTCTCTCTCTCTCTCTCTCTCGGCTGTAGCGTATTGGTTGTGTGAATACATCACTATTTGTTCTGCTGTTTGATGGACATTTCGATCTGTAAGTTTTGCTGTTACAAATTGGGTGGCCACAGTCAGTGTGTGTAGCTAACCTCCTTGGGCACCTGTGTGATTTCTCCAGGGTAGATACTTGGGATGAAAATTGGGATGTGTGCATCTTTACCTTCACCAGACCTGCCTGCTAAATTGCTCCCCAGTAGTTTTACCCATTTACATTTCAAAGCCAGCAATATATGACAGTAATGTGTGCTAGCTTCAGGCCCTTTTGCCACTCTGCAGACTGTAAAAACTGTCTCCGGTTGTGGTTGTCATTTGTTAAGAGTACTTTTTTTGTATGTTTGTTTTGAGTCATATGAGCCGTTTATTCCAATACTGCTGGCAGTATGGGAGAGCAGCAGGTCATCCACAAAAATCTGCTGTTAGAGTGCTCTTTAAAAAACTAGCCTCCCATGAATAGGTATGGAAATTAGACCTAGAAACCTGTAGTGTATTGTTTTTTAAATAAGGTATACATATGTTTATTTATTTTTTTTAATATATTTTATTGATTTTTTACAGAGAGGAAGGGAGAGAGATAGAAAGTCAGAAACATCGATGAGAGAGAGACATCGATCAGCTGCCTCCTGCACGCCCCACAGTGGAGATGTGCCCGCAAGCAAGGTACAAGGTACATGCCCCCGACCGGAATCAAACCTGGGCCCTCTCAGTCCACAAGTCGACACTTTATCCACTGAGCCAAACCGGTCTCGGCATATGTTTATTTTTTAAAATATAATTTTATTGATTTCAGAGAGGGAGAGAGAAAGAGTTAGAAACATCAATGATGAGAGAGAATTATTGATTGGCTGCCTCCTGCACATCCCACTGGGGACTGAGCCTGCAACCCCGGCATGTGCCCTAACCAGGAATCAAACTGTGACCTCCTGGTTCATAGGCCGACACTCAACAATTAAGCCAAGCTGGCCAGGCGAAACCTGTAGTTTTATTTTATTTTATTTATTTTTTTTAAAATTAAATCTTTATTATTCAGATTATTACATTTGTTTTTCTTTTTTCCCCTCCATAGCACCCCTCCACCCAGCTCCCACCCTTCCCTCCCTCCGTTGACCTCATCCATAGGTGTATGATTTTTGTCCAATCTCCCCCTGTATACCCCTCACCCCTTTCCCCCTGAGAATTATCCGTCACGGGTGGGTCTGGAGCAGCAAGTCCTCCGCGGGCTCCGCCGTGAGTGACTTTTCAGTCCGCAGGCCGACGCTCTACCCACTGAGCACACCTCCTCCTGCTGCCACAGCGGCAGCACACACACGTGGGGGGGGGCGGGGGGCCGCGGGGTAGCAGGGGTTAAGGGAACGAGCACCGGCGCTCGATCCTGCAGGCCCGGCCCAAGCCACACCGGAAGCCCTGAGGGCAGGTGCCCTGGTGGCTTGAGAGCCGAGGACGCACCGCTCAGCCTCAGCGCGAGGGTCTCAGCGCCTCAGCCTCAGCACGAGGGTCTCGGCGCCTCAGCCTCAGCACGAGGGTCTCGGCGCCTCAGCCTCAGCACGAGGGTCTCAGTCTCAGCCTCAGCGTGAGGGTCTCAGGCTCAGCCTCAGCGCGAGGGTCTCAGCCTCAGCACGAGGGTCCCAGCCTCAGCACGAGGGTCTCAGCCTCAGCCTCAGCACGAGGGTCCCAGCCTCAGCC
>JAAGEH010000058.1:4831306-4953159 GCA_011751065.1 Lasiurus cinereus
TCTCTCTCTCTCTCTCTCTCTCTCTCTCTCTCTCTCTCTCTCTCTCTCTCTGTATTGCATCAGCATTCTCACTCCTTCACTCCTCTTTCCCTTTCTTCCCCCCCTTCCTCTCTAAGCATGTCCTCAGGTGAGGATTAAAAGAAAAATTAAACATTGAGTGTGTTTAATCTTCATTAACAATTTGGAATTTCATTTATAATATCCATTTTGGTCCTTAATAAGCTGTGTAAATTTCCTGGTAGCTGATATATCTTGGTTCAGTAAGCCTCCTAAATTATACTTTTGTTTTGAGCCCCCCTCCCTCCTTTTATTTTTTTAAAATATATTTTATTGATTTTTTACAGAGAGGAAGGGAGAGAGATAGTTAGAAATATTGATGAGAGAGAAACATTGATCAGCTGCCTCCTGCACACCCTCTACTGGGGATGTGCCCGCAACCAAGGTACATGCCACCGACCAGAATCGAACCCAGGACCCTTCAGTCCGCAGGCCGACGCTCTTATCCACTGAGCCAAACTGGTTTCGGTTCTATTAAATATCGGAGGAGGAGGAAGAGATTTGTATGATGCTTCGTGTGTGTGTGTAGAGAGAGAAGAAAGAAAAGACCCATACCTCTGTTTTGAAATTATTTATACACACCCATCTTAAACCCAGTAAAAGTAACTAATACTGAGAACCATTTTTTCCTGAACTATCAGAGAGGAAGATGCCAACACCATACTCCAACCATCATGCCCAGATATTTTAGTTTGTATTTTCTCAAACAAATCCTGCATAACTACAAACCAACCATTAAAATCAGGAAACTCATCCAGTTACATCATTGCCACTAATCCTCAGACCTTATTCAAGTGTTGCCAGTTGCCCCAATCATGTCCCTTTGGCAAAAGGGTATAGTTCAGGATCATGCGTGCATCTAGATTTTTATGGCACTTTTAAAGATTACGAGCCAGTTAGTCTGTAAAATGTCCCTTAGTTTGGGTTCATCTGATGTTCCCTTATGATTAGATTCCAGCTACACATTCTGGCAAAAATATCACGGTATGGATGCTTCTCGTCACGTTCTGCGGTCTGGTGCATGATTTCCATATGCCCTTTACTGCTCATGTTCACTTTCATCATTTGCGTGAGATGATGTCTGCCAGACTTCTTTGAATACAATTCCTCTTTTCCCTGTGTGACTAATGTATTTTATAGAGAGGTATTTTGAAAATATGTAAATATCCCATTCCTCATTAAACTTGATTAATTTTAGGTCTGTGGACTAATGGATTCTAGTTTATTTAAAGTGTTGCAATCTAATATTATTTTTTTTTCTCCTCAAATTGTTCC
Organism: Lasiurus cinereus; assembly: GCA_011751065.1. Lineage (NCBI taxonomy): Eukaryota > Metazoa > Chordata > Mammalia > Chiroptera > Vespertilionidae > Lasiurus > Lasiurus cinereus. The sequence goes on from JAAGEH010000058.1 coordinate 4,832,639, forward strand.
AGATTTGACCAGTGGGCACTTTATTATTTTATTTTTTTAAATTTTTTTAAAAATATATTTTATTGATTTTTCACTGAGAGGAAGGGAGAGGGATAGAAAGTCAGAAACATCGATGAGACACACCGATCAGCCGCCTCCTGCATGCCTCCTACTGGAGTTGTGCCCGCAAGCAAGATACATGCCCCCGACCAGAATCGAACCTGGGACCTTTCAGTCCGCAGGCCAACGCTCTATCCACTGAGCCAAACCGGTCTCGGCGACCAGTGGGCACTTTAAATTGTGTCCTGTTTTCTGTTTCATGTCCCCATCATTCTTTGAGCACTTCCTTGTTTCAGGGTATTGCATCTACATTTCTTTCTTTATCTGTTCTCAGATTTCATTCTAGTTTTCTCCCATATTTCCAATTCTCTTCTCTGACATTGAGAAGCCTGGCTGCCCAGATTCTTAGTATATTTATTAGTTGCATCCAGTCTGTGGATATAGTCATTCTCTCACTGCTGTCCCTGGGGAAGCCCTTCTTCCCAGGCTCTGTCTCCGCCAGCCAGGCCCCTAGCTCATCCCCACATACTCTCTTTCCTGCCTTTCCTCAGTCCCAGTAAATGACTTTGGATGGAATTGTTCAGGAAAGGGAAACCATTTTTTTCATTCATATTTAATTGTTTACATTTTAAAATATATATTATGGCATTTTCCAAGATTATTTGGGTTAGTCTAATAGGTTTTAGCCATACTTCTACCACAGAGCTTTTCCATTTCCATAGCCTTCAGCTTTCATTTATCCTGTTATTCTTTTTCTTGCTGTTACTTATTAGTATTGTCATCCATCAGCAGCAGCAAACAGGCCTCTACTGAGAAACATTTATTTTTGTTTTTATTTACTATTAAAAAAAACTTTTATTGAATATCTCTAGACACATATTTTTCTTCGCTAGTGCAAATATTTCTGTAGTGTAAATACACCCAGTTAAAGAAAAGAACCAGATTGGTATTAGAACTTTAGCTTTGCTCTATCTTCCTTCAAGTCAAGGAATATGTTGTTCACCGCTATGTCTCAGTGCCCAGAGGAGCACTCATTAAGTGCTTAATAAATGTTTATTGGATTTGAGTGGGCCTCAGCTTCTTTTAATGAACAGTAAACCTTAGATAATGACATTTCTCTAAATGGTGAAGAGCTATACTGCCTTGTGATTTAAAACCAAACATAGTTTATCCCTAAGCAGTTTTGCCTTTTTTTTCCAACAGAAAGTGGTCTTCTGCTCCATTAAAGAAGCACTGGAAGTGGACTGGAGCAGCGACAAAGCAAAGGCTGCCCTGAAGCGCACAACTTCGGACTACTTTCTTCTTCAAGGTGAGCCTTCCGTTGAAGCAGGCGCGCTTTGGGCTTTGATTTCTGCATATGTGGCTGCAGAATCTGGATAGTTTCTTGATGTTCTCCCTGAGTTAGGTTCCTCATTAGTTGATTCTCAGTGGCCACACATCTGAGTGAATGGAGACGAGGACCATCATCGAACTCTGGTTTCTTAATGATTTTTGCTTTTTTAAATTTCTTTTTTTATTTGTTGAAATGACTTACCCTCTAAAGTTGAGCCTGAGATTACAGTGTCATAAAGCAAACATTTTCTCAGCACCACTTTTCCCTCTGCGGAGTTCTTCCTTGGCTCCCAAACCAGTTTTCCTCTCCTGAAAGGTCCCTCCCTCTCTCCCTTCCTTCCTTCTTACTGGGGGAAGGGGGATGTTGAGAGAGGCCGAGGGGAGGGAGGGGGGGGAGCAAGGGCTGTTAGCTAAGTATTGTTTGGCTCCTTCTGCCTGGCACTTTTAATTAACTTTCTTAATGTTATTTAAAAAATAATAATCACTAATATTGAGTGCTTAACACAAGCTGTGGGAAAGATACTGTTACCCTTTTTTATAGACAAAGAAAATGAGGCACAGAGAGATAAAGGTGACTCATACTCTCAGCTATACTGCAAACACATGTAAAAATACCAGTTTGTAAATTAGTGTAAAAATAATTCATATTTACTGCAGAAAATGCCAGAAAAGTAGAGAGAGAAAAATCCCCTTGACATTTTTGTACTTTTGGAGATGTGCTTCCCAACTTCCTTTTCCATGCCCCCCTGTTCATGTAGCACAGATATGGTATTGAAGTCCCTTAGTGACCTGTTCCAGACACCATGTGTTCACCCAGGCCTGCAAGAGTCAGCATCTCTGCAGAACCATCACCCTTTCTATCAGGTGGAGATGTAACTTTTCTTTATACAATTTACCAAGCATTTTTGGTTGCATTTAGACAGTATTTGGTCCTCTTTCCTCAGGGAAGAGAGGAAAGCTTCATCCTTCCTCCTTCCTTCCCTTTGTCTGTGCGGACTCCAGGAACTCCCCCTCCAAGTCAGCACAGATGAAGGCTGTGCGTGCTAGTTCTCCAAAGGGAAATACAGAAAGCTGTATAAAGCCTCCTTAATAAACAAATAAGAAGATCCGACAGGGCTAAAGTTTATCTTTACATTATTTATAAGTAAAGCTCTTCCCATAGTAATTAATGGTATTGACTCGATTGGGCACTTAATATCCACTTTTGTATAATAATAATGAAATGGGTTAAGTAGGAAAGAGTCTTCTGCATGTGAGTATAGAACTCAGGAAATACCCTCTTTTAAGGACTGGGGCAGTTCAGGAAAGAAGTGTTAACTAGAGTCACAGCACCACCCTCCTGCCTAGAGTCTGGAGTTCAGAGAGAGCATGGAGAAGCTAATTGCTTAGTGCCTGGCGCATAGAAAGCCCTCCGTAAATAGCAGTTGTCCTTTTGGAAAGATTTTGGGTATAGCTGCTGCTTATAAATTAGCTACATTGGTCAACTGGTATTTGAGTTTACCATGATGTGGTGATTCCCAACCAGGGACAGTTTTGCCTTCCCAGAGTAGTACATTAGCAGTGTCTGGGGACACTTCTGGGTTGTTCCAGTTGTGGGGATAGGGTGAGGGGAGATATTGCTGGCATCTAGTGGGAAGAGGCGAGGGATATTGCTAAATATCACAGGACAGCTCCCTATTGTTGAGAAACCCTGATCTAACCTTTTGCATTTTTCATGTATCCAAATCATCATCACAACATCACATGAAGTCAGCAGGGTGAGACTATCCCCAGTTTGGTTTCTCGAGATGAGGAAACAGATGAAGAAGCAGGAGTTTTAACATTATGGCCCGAATGGCAGACATTGCTGTGTGGTTGTTCAGGGCTTGAGCTTTGGAATTAAAACAGACTTGGCTCTACCAGTTTTTTAGATGGGTGATGTTGAACCACAGCCTCAAATTCCCTGAGGCTCACTCTGATTCCTCTCTAGCAGGGGACTGCCCAGGGGGCCTTTGTGAGGCTGGGGGTTACTACATCAAGTCCTACAGACCTGTGTTCATGAAGTTGTGTGTTTTTTTGTTTTGTTTTTTTATTTGTTGTGCGTGTAGAAATTTGGGAGTTGACTCAGTTTATCCTCACTTCCATATTTGAGTACTGTAATAGTATCATAGCAATCCTGTTGAGTTTTATTTTCTGTCTATGATACTTTGTTGAGTAATACAGGATGGGACAAAAGTACATTTACATTTGTGAGTATGAAAACACAGTTTATTCTTGTATTACTGTTTATTAATTATATCCTTTTCCAATCAAACAACTGTAAATGTACTTTTGCCCACCCTATATAAATCCATATGGTTACTTCTCTACGTATTTCTTTTCAGTTTTAAGTTTCAGCACTTTGGATTTGGTGATTAAAAACTGCTATTAGTTAATAGTCACAGAATGTTTTTATTATGGTAAAAAGATACCATAAAATGTAGCATCTTAACCATTTTTATATCAATTCTGTAATAGTCATAGAATTTTAAAAGAAGGAGGCAATCCCACATATTGTCTAGGCCTGTGGTCGGAAAACTGAGGCTCTCGAGCAATATGCGGCTCTTTGGCCCCTTGAGCGTGGCTCTTCCACAAAATACCACGGCCTGGATGAGTCTATTTTGAAGAAGTGGCATTAGAAGAAGTTTAAGTTTAAAAAAATTGGCTCTCAAAAGAAATTTCAATCATTGTACTGTTGATATTTGTCTCTGTTGACTAATGAGGTCTAGGCCAACGATAGCAGATCTTGCTTCCCACTCATACCTCCATCCCTTACCTGTAGAGAAATGGCTGAAGAAGCCCTTGTCATTGGCAGCAGGGCTGAACCAATGGGCCCCTTTCCCATAGCCTTGATCCCTTTAAACAGCATCCTCTGCAATTGCTCTCTGGCTTGTCATGCTAAATGAACATACTTTTCAATTCTAACGGGTTCACTCTCTCTTCTCTCTCTCTTTTTAGGATATAATGAGGCCTAGAAGGGGTGTGTCTTGCCATGATCATGCAACGCATTAATGGTGGCCTTAGGTCTAAAACCCAAGCCTCCTGAATCTTCCAGGGCTAGTTACTTTACACCACACCTAGTGCCGTTCCTGGGGTATGTTGGATAGCGAACCTTTCCCCGGCTTTTCTCTTTGCAGCATATGACAAGTCCTAACCTTTCCTGAGTGTTGCTATGTGCACATCCCTGGTGTGATTTTTTTCCCCTCTCCCTCTCTTGGTCTTTCAGAGCTCTGCTATGTCTTTCCAGAAGTGCTGCAGCTGGAACTACAAGGAATGTTCCAGACATAGTGAGCACAGGGCCTGGTGTGCTTCCTTGGGAGTTTCTTGGCTGGTGCCTGCTTGTTTAACTCCCCAGACTGCTTGGTGGACTAAGTAAGGTTCTGGAAGTAAAGTGACATGCTCTTGTGTCTCAGTCCCTGGTTACTGTCAGCAGCGTAGAGCCCTCAGCTTGTAAGCATTAAGCTGATTCTGTGAGCACATCAACTCATTCTTTTTTTAACGGTGACAGTATGGTTTATTAGCTGGGCCTTAGTACAGACTCTGGGGCTTGCCCTTGGTGCTCTTGATGTACAAAGCCCAAACATTCTGCCAGTTCTTTTTGAGCAATGACACCAGAAAATTGACAGCTAAGTGAATGTTGTACACAAGCTCATCATCTGTCATCTTCACATGGCCAACAGCCACTGCCAGACACAGCACCTTCTTCGTCTGGAACTTGATTATGGATTTCACCTCAGACTTTGGATACCATGTTCTTATTGTGAGTCAACAAAGAAGGAAACTTGCCAGCTTTATTCAGGCCTGGGCCCAGGATTCGTGGGATCTGCTTGATCAGAGACTCTAAAACCAAAAAAAGCAATCGTACTTCTTGGCCAGCTTCTTGACCAGTTTCTTATTCTTGTTGAGTTTCTTCAGCGCCTCGATGTTCTTGTGTGGGATGTCCATGGCCTTGGCCTCATCACAGTGCTGCTGGTCCCACAGCATACACATGGAAAAGTTGGGGTGGGGCGTGGACTTAAGCCTGACGGTGCCCGAGAAACGTTTGTCCTTCTGACGGTCATAGTTCTTCAGGCTAATCTGCAGCTCCACCGTCTCCAAAAACTTCTGATGCTTGCGCTGGTTCCCGTGCAGGACCTCTTGCACTGCCTCGTAAAGGGTGTCGCAGGAGACTTTGCTGCTCATGATTCCTTGAGCTAAAAAAAACAGAAAATAACTCTTTTTACTTTTTACTAATTTCAGAGCGGAAAAGAGGGGGGGAGAGAGAGAATCATTAATGATGAGAGAATCATTGATCAGCTGCCTCCTGTACATCTCACACTGGGGATCAAGCCCGAAACCCCGGCATGTATCCTGACCAGGAATCAAACCATGACCTCTTTATTCATAGGTTGACACTCAACCACTGTGCCACGCTGGCCGAGCATCTTATTCTTAAATTCAGATAAATACTTCTTTCAGTTTTCTACTCAACCATTCGTAGAACTGAGATTCTCCTTGTTGGACTTATCCAACAGAACATAGTAGCTTCCACAGGTGAACTTGCCATAATCTGTCTTTGTGACCTTGGGCATAGATAAGTAGTTTGCCTCTTTAGGATTTTATTTCCACGACTACTATGTTAGCCAGCCTCTCTCTGAAATCTCTTCTCATTCTAAATAGTCAGTGAAAGTGTCTTGTTTTTCTGTATTTTTTATTTTTATGCTTTTAACAACTTTATTGAAGTATGATTTGTAACAGAAAGTTTACCGATTTTAAGTGTATGGGCACATTTTGTGACCAGTCTCATCCTGAAAGTCACATAAATAGTTTTTAGTTTTTCCTAGTCATTGGAATTTGTTTCCCGGGCCTTTCAGGACAACTGATCCACCTGCCTTAGGAACTCCTAGTGAGGACAAGGTATTTGGCTGTGATACACACCTTGCAAGGAACCTGACTTGATTTCGTTATTGGCGGGCATAGTAGATGCTTGATAAATATTTTTGGTATGAGTGATGGGCTATTGCTTATCTGGTCATTTACTCCACTCTACAGGGAGCACAGCCAGCCCACTGGTGACCTCGCAGGATCCTCTCACCTGTCTGCTTCCCTGGGCACCCAGCAGGCTTTTGATTCCAGTGCCGTTCTGGCTCCAGCCCGCCCCTCACATGTAGATTGGGTTTTTACTGCCCTATACACAATTCAGCATCTGGGGAAGCAGCTGCCCTACCATCCATGTGCGTGTGTTTGCCTTGTTTGGGTGCTGAGTGTTTTTCCAGTTTACTTAATAAGATAGTGGCTAGACTGAACGCTTCCTGCTGCATTTTTCCACTATCTTGAGCGTTGGCCTCGCCATCTGTGAGCAAAAGGTCTCATCTTTTTATTATTCTCCCATGGCATGTTGCAAAACATTAAGCATGAGCTGGTTTCCTGTGGCAAAAAGTTGACTTTGATTTGTTCTTTTTGAGGTTAGTGTGAGTTTATCATAACAGGAGTGCTAAAAATATCAGGTCTAGTATGGAAACAGCATTCACTTACCAGCATGAACAATAACAGGCAGGTTTAGTCCAGAGCAGGAAGAAATGGACTTCATCTCAAAATGAGAATTACTTAGCACAGAATCCTTAGTCTCCGTTTTGAAGACTCATGGAAAAGAACTTAGGCCATCTTTGAGCCATAGGGTTAAAGCTGCAAATAATCTTAGACCAAACATTTTTTGAGCACCTGCTGTGTGCCAGATCCCGTGCCTGGGAATCATCAAAGTAGGAAGAGGAAGTCTTGTTGCCAGTGGAAAAGACAAACACTGATAATTTTACTTCTCTTGAGGAGAGCTGTAACAGAGGGCAATGGAAAAAGCTGTCATGTTGTGCTGGTCTATTTTTCAGTGTGTGCGTATTACTTCATAATCAAAAGCAAACTATGGGAGCTCAGGGAACTGAGGGTATGGCCATATTTGGGAAGTTGGAAAGTCTTCATAGAGGAGGAGACTTCTGAGCTGGATTTTAAAGGCTTGATATTTGCTAGATGGTAAAGAGAGGTGAGACTGCTGCAGGCAAAGGAGCAGACATGTAGGCAAGGCAGGCAGCACTGCAAGGACCATGTCCCCGTGAGACTGGAGCTGGGTAGGAACTGGCCAGAGGAGATATCAGGGCCCTGCTTTTTAGGCTTTTTATATTATAGCCAGTGGTTCTCTGGGAACATTTGTGAAATACAGATTCCCTGGTTCTAGCTCAGATTGACTGAATTAGAATAACTAGGACTGGCTGGTATCACTGCACTTCTGTAAAGCCCCAGGTTTCTGAAAGGTTAGCCAGTTAGAGGGAGTCCATTGCCACAGGAGAAAGGGAACTCGTGTCCAATGTCAAAGCCTTGATTTGCTATTTTAAAAAATTTTGTGGACACAGACACTGGGGCTGTCAGGGCTTGCCCTCAGGGGTGGGAGTGCTGGGGGCAGGGGGGGGCATTCAACCAGGGGAAAAGATACATGTAATACTTTAAACAATAAAAAAAATGTTTTTAATTAATTTGATAGAGAGAAACATTGATTTATTGTTCTACTTATGCATTCATTGGCTTATTCTTCTATATGCCCTGTCTGGGGATGGAATCCACAACATTGGTGTATTGGGATGCTGCTCAAACCAACTGGCCTTCCTGGCCAGCGCTGATTAAGTCCAATGTGTCAAATGAGGGCATTACTATAGGAAAAAAGGAACTAATATATGTACTAAAGAAAAAACCTATAAACAAATATTAAATTCTGGTTAGTAAGTTTGTTTTTCACTGTGATATGGGTTAGTAATTCTGAAACTATGTATTCTAGAATTGAGTAAATAAATAGGTAAGTACAGAGTGAGGCAGAAGTAGATTTAGAGTTTTGAATATGTAAAATGCAGTTTATTCTTGTTTTGGGTATTAATTATTATTTTCCATACTAGCAACTGTAAACCTATTTTTGCCCCACCCTGTGTATTGTGGATAATGTTTGTTTATTGCCAGAAAAGGGAGTTTCTGTAAATATGGAAGGTGGGAAAGGCTAGAAAGAACCCTGTGGGATTGGATTGGAATTTGAGTCATCAGGTGAAGCCATGGTTTTTTATTTATAGCTATAGAAATAGATGTGTGTATGTATGTTTTCATATTTGTGCATATATATTTTCTACCATTAGTTGAGAGGCGTAGAAGCAAAGACACTCCCAATAGCAATGAACCCACTTCATACCTAGATTATAATTGTTAGTATCCAAGAAAACAGGGATCCTTGGAGAAATGGCTGGTTCTGGGGCTGGGGTAAGAAAATTATAGGTGAGCTTGGATTATCTGTTATGCCAGAAAATAGGGAAATGCTCAAAGAATGATGGGTCGTGTCAATAGGACCCAGGAGTCAGTTTTTTGGGCCTATTAAAGGATCAAATAAATAAACTATAACCCATGGAATAAAATAAGAACCCAGGAGTCTACACTGACAAGTAAATAAATGGGGAAAAGAAGAAAGTTTTGTTTTTATAATAGAATAACAATAAATTAAGCAGGAATGGAGGATTCTGGTCAAGGGCACATGCCTGGATTGTGGGCTCCATCCCAAGTGTGGGGCATGCAGGAGGCATCCAATCAATGATTCTCTCTTATCATTGATGTTTCTTATCTCTCCCTTTCTGAAATCAAGGAAAAGTATATTTTAAAAAGAAATATAAAAATAAATATATTTTTAGCCCTAGCTGGTTTTGCTCAGTGGATAGAGCATCTGCCTGTGAACCAAAGTGTCCTTGGGTTTGATTCCGGTCAAGGGCACGTACCTTGGTTGCAGGTTCCTCCCCGGCCTAAGCCCTGGTCAGGGCTCATGCAGATGGCAACCAATCGATGTTTCTCTTTTCCATCCACCTCCCTCCTCCCTTCCACTCTGTCTGAAAAATCAATGGAAACAGTGTCCTCAGTGAGGATCATAAATAAATAAATAGAGCAAGCAAGCAAGCATCGTGGGAGGCGACAACCAACCTGTTTACAGTACACTTTTCCATTAGTTTTAGCATCCATCAATGACTCTTGACAATTTTTAGCACTAAGGTGAAAAAGACATATTTTATCTGTACCATTCCTGGGACTCTTCAGTTTACAGGCCGATACTCTATCCAATGAGCCAAACCAACTAGGGCGTATATTTTTTATTGATTTCAAAGAGTAAAGGGGAGGGAGAGAGAGAAACATAAATGAGAGAATCATCAATAAACTGCCTCCTGCATGCCCCCTACTGTAGATCAAGCTCACAACCTGGGCACTCCTGGTTCATAGGTTGATGCTCAACCACTGAACCACACTGGCCAGGCCCAAGATGCTTTTTAATACAGAGAGACACTTTAGAGCAGTGGTCACCAACTGGTGGTCCATGAGGTCTGAAAGTTTGGTAACCGCTACTTTAGAGAACACTGGCAAATTGTTCCTCAACCCTGAAATCAAAGTTAACATTCTAAGAATAGGACAACTAAATCTCATGCCTGCTGATAGTATGCACTGCGAAAGACACACACAGGGTTTTCTGTCCAGAGTGTGTAAGGACACAGCACCATGTAGGCGTTCTTGTCCAGGGTTGATAGTCGGAATTTATGAAGAGACATCACACAAACTCAAATTGAAGAATATTCTGGGGGAAGAAAAAAAAACATGGCCTGTACTTTTCAAAGTATCCTAAGGAACTGAGGAACCCCATTCCAGATTAAAGTCGAATAAAGAGACATAATGAAATGGCATGTAGAATCCCGGAGTGGATCTGAGAACTGGGAAGATTTTCTTTATGCTCTCAAGGGCATTAATGGGACAATTGGTCAAATTTGATAAAGGTCTGAAGATTAGATGAGAATACTCATATCAGTGTTGATTTTGTAATTTTGATAATTGTTTTATGGTTATGTAAGAGAATGTTCTTATATTTAGGGGTGGATTTCAAATTATTCAGGAAAAATGGGTATATATAGATAAAAATATAAAGAAATAATGACAGATGTAGCATATTTACATTTGGGGAATCTAAATGCAGTTATTTGGGAATTCTGTACAATTTTTCTATGATTCTACAGTTATTCAACATGAAGTTTAAAATAACCAAAAATTCCGGTTCTCAGCACCTGGGACAAGCCTGATATTTGATGACTGGTTGAATAATACTTGCAAAGGGTTTTCCGATCTGTACTGGGTCCATGTGAAGGGGACTCATTTAGCAGTGTATCCTCATCATCTCTACAGAGGGTGGGAGGTCTTAACCTGGTGTTCTTTGTGTACAGTTCTTCTGGAAAGGTGCCATATAGATTCCTCCAGATTTGCCAGGTGTAGTGAGTACAGCCCCACTGCTAAACAAGGCAGGATGGCCTCCACTTTGGTCCCTTGCTCTGCAAAAAGTATTTCCTTTGGCATACAGAAGTGTTAGGTCCACTGTAGGGGGGTATATTTGCATATAAACAATGTTCCAACTGCAAACAGGCTTTCAATTTTGGTCTAGAGCTGGGTAAGACCTTACTAGGAATACAGACAGTGACTTGGAAGCAGGTCCTAGAGGGGCAGAGGACATCCCGTGGTGGCCTTTGGTGAGTACTTTCTCCTGCTGACCCTGTAGTTGGTTGTGGATTGGATTAAAAATAAGGATTAAAGATAAACCAGAAAATGTTCTAGTTGGACTGGTGCTCCAAGTTGAGCTGTTACTTAGTTTTCTTCCAACCATTGAACATTTTCTCTTCTGCAGACCATTAATCAAGTTAATTTAGAGTCCCAGGCAAGCACCCTCTGTAGCACTCTATGGAGTTCAACCTAAAACCCATCCGTTCTTCCTCTTCATTTGCCAGGAGTTTATCCAGAGGATTGATTGCCTCCCAGCTGCCCTCTGCCTTAAAGCTCTTCCTCCTTATCCATTTTCAGTTATCAGACTAGTCTATTGAAAAACTAAAACCCTTCCATGATTTTATTTTGCCTTCAGAATACAATTTAGACTTCCTGGGTTAAAATCGCAGACCTAGGGCCAGCTGACCTTTTTTTTCTTATTCCATCCTTTCTGCCCTCCTTGAACCCTACACTCATGTCAAACTACTTGTTATCCCTCAAACATCTGTCTTCTCATGCTGTTAGTCTCATTTCTGTACATGTTTATATTCCTTCCTCCTGGAATACCTGCTTTGGCCCTTCCCTCTTATCTGTATTGGTCTGATGTTACCTCCAAAACTTATCTCACTTATCTGAGTTGGGTTTTCTTCCTCTGTAATCCCATCTCACCCTCTGGACAACAGGACTGATTTGAGGGCAGGGACCATAGCTCCTCAACTCTTGACTGTCCAGTACAGGCCTGACGCAGAACAGGTTGTGGTAATGTAGGTGATTGATTGCTGCAATCACCTGTCCTGTTTGGAGAATCTTGCCAATTTTTTTTAAATCAATTTTTTTCCATGGCTTTTCAGAGAGAGTGGGAGAGAGAAGCATTGATGTGAGAGAGACACATTGACTAGTTGTCTTCTGATATGCCCCAACTGGGGAAGGGCACATGTTTGGTGCCTGGGCAGACACTAACCATCAAGCAGCATTGGCCAGGATGAATCTTGCCAGTTCTTACCTTAAGGCTTTATTAATTAACGAGAGGCTTGCCCTAACTGGTTTGATTCAGTGAATAGAGCATCGGCCTGGACTGAAGGGTCCCAGGTTCGATTCCAGTCAAGGGCATGTACCTTGGTTACAGGCACATCCCCAGTAGAGGACATGCAGGAGGCAGCTGATCGATGTGTCTCTCTCATAGATGTTTCTAACTCTCTATCCCTCTCCCTTCCTCTCTGTAAAAAAATCAATAAAATATATTTAAAAAACAAAAACAAACCCAAGCTTAAAAAAGAAAAGAAAAGAAAGGAAGGAAGAAGAAAAGTTTAGGTCCCATTTCTGCCATATACTTCCTGGCCTTGAGCAAGTCCCTCCACTTCATGGATTCTGTTTTCTCATAGAAATGGAGATTTTGGACATTCTTCTCTTCCCAGTGGTCATGTACAGGAGAACTTTAGAAATAGTTCTATTTTTTCCTCTTTTTTTTCTTTTTATTAATTTTTATTAATTTTTTATACATATCTCCCCATTGCCCCCCCTCCCTCCCAGGCATACCCCAATCCCCCAGTGTCTGTGATCATTGGTTATGCTTATATGCATGCATACAAGTCCTTTGATTAATCACTTATCTACCTCACCTAACTTTAATCTTTCTGCTGTAATTTCACAGTCTGTTTGATGCTTTATGATTTTTGTCCCCCTGAGAATTATCAGTCTACTCCCTTTCTGTGCTCCTGATTCTATTATATTCACCAGTTTATTCTGTTGATCAAATGTTTAATTTACTTAATTTTTAGATTCACTTGATAGATATGTATTTGTTGTTCATAATTTTTTGGCTTTTACCTTTTTCTTCCTCTTCTAAAAGAGTACCTTTCAGCATTTCATATAATACTGGTTTGGAGTTGATGAACTCCTTTAGCTTTTTCTTCTCTGTGAAGCTCTTTATCTGCCCTTCAATTCTGAATGATAGCTTTGCTGGAGAGAGTATTCTTGGTTGTAGGTTCTTGCTGTTCATCACGTTGAATATTTCTTGCCACTCCCATCTGGCCTGCATCGTTCCTGTTGAGAAATCAGCTGACAGTCGTATGGGTGCTCCCTTCTAGATAATGAACTGTTTTTCTCTTGCTGCTTTTATATATTCTCTCTTTGTCTTTTGCTCTTGGTATTTTAATTATGATGTGTCTTGGTGTGGTCCTCTTTGGATTCCTTTTATTTGGGGGTTCTGTGTGCTTCCTGGACTTGTAAGTCTATTTCTTTTACCAGATGTGGGAAGTTTTCAGTCATTATTTCTTTAAATAGGTTTTCAGTATCTTGCTCTCTCTCTCTTCTTCTGGCACCCCCACAATTCTGATGTTGGTACGCCTGAAGCTGTCCCAGAGGCTCCTTACATGATCTTCACATTTTTGGATTCTTTTCTCTTCTTGCTTTTCCAGTTGAATGTTTTCTGCTTGTTTATATTTCAAATTTTTGACTTGATTCTTGCCATCCTCTAGTCTGCTGTTAGGACTCTGTGTAATATTTTTTATTTCAGTCATTGTCTCTAGTATGTCCTTTTTCATCTCTCTTGGGTCTCACTAAATGTATCCAACTTTTCTAGCATATTCTTGAAAAACCTTATAAGCGTGGTTTTGAACTCTATATCCAGTCGTTTTTTTCCCTCCATTTCTTTTGTTTGTAATCCCTTCCCTTGTCTCGGCATTTTCACTATGCTGGGGAAACTTCTGTGTTGAATTCAGCCTTATGATACCAGACTTGCAAAACCGAATAAGCCTCTGTTGAGCTTGGGAGGGGTGGAGTCTCAGGGCCTAAGGGACCGCCTTACCTTCCATTCGGCCCCGCCCTCCACGGCCCCTGAGTCTCACGTGACTGGGTAATCGCTGGAGCGGTCCTTGTGCCCGAGCACCCGCAGTGCCTCTAGACCGCTGCCCCTCCGGCTCCCCTGCGCACCAGGACCACACGAGACCAGGTCCCCAGGGCTTCGCCCAAAACAGGGGCTTAGTGGAGTCAGAAGTGGCACAGTTGGGAGGGTCTCTCTCCCGCCCACTGGCGAAAGCCAGCGGCACAATCAGCAATCTGTCCTGTGCGCAGTGCCGTGTGCGCCACCAGGCCCTCGATCTTTTGCGACTCCCCTAAATTTCCGTGCACTTCTCCCTTTTCACAGTCCAAACTCCCCCCGTATGAGTTTCGGCTGGATCTGGGTTTCAGTGCCATAGGATAAGGGGTTCAATGCCGTTGGGAGTCTCCGTTTCCCTCCCGCCAGAGAAAGCCAGCCAGGTACTCCGGCACCCGCTCTCTCCTCGCGCGCGTCTCGGTACCTCAGCTTTTTGCAGCTCCTCTGGGTTTCCGTGAGCCCCTCTCTTTCCCTCTAGTTGTAGAACTTCCACTCAGCCAGCTTTCCTGTGGTTTTGGATGATGTTCGTTCTGCCTTTCAGTTGTCGTTTTGAAATTGTTGTGCGAGGCAGCAGTGTAGGTGTTTACCTATGCCGCCATCTTGGATTCTCTCTATTTTTTCCTTTTCTAAGTTGTAAGTAAAGATAAGGCAACTTAGTAAAATATTCAGATATTTCAGAAAAAAACTGCCATTTCTTGCATATTCTTCCAGAACTTCCTAGCATTTTATATCACTGCGTGGATTCTTTTGTAAGATTTCCTTTCGAAGGACACTTTGTTTTTGTTTTTTTTTAATTGTTGTAGATAGACTTTAGGGAACTCTTCCTTTAAGTCTTCCTTTCTCAGATCTCCCTGCCCCCAAGTACACTCCCAACTTCCCTGTTTTTATGATTTTTTTAATTGACTTTGTCTTCACATCTCAGCTTCATTTGGTGATCACTTCTCTTCAGAAGAAACTTCTTATTTTAGAACTTGTAACCTTTGTAAGCCAGGTTGTTCCCCGGGGGGTGTTTGGTCCTAGCAATGACAAGAATTACTGAGGAGGAGACAGCCACAGAGAAATGGGTTCCGATAATGGGGCAGCAGCTGAGCACTTGTTGATTTGCTGCTGTCATGACCACAAATGTTTAAAAATAATTTGTAGGGAGGGAGAAAGAAGAACAGTGTTTTGTTTGTTTTTGTTTGGTGCCGCTGCCTTATCAGTGATAGAAAGAAGGCAGGCCACCGCCATTCAGAAAGGAAGGAGGCCCTGTCATGCAGAGCGGAGAGGGTAGAGGTGACCCGCAGTGCTGTTCAGCCGTCAGTGGGTAAGTGGTGAGAGAACCGACTCAGGACACAGGGACTGAATGAAGATCTGCACTTCATGTGCATCACGATCACATTAAATCTTCACAGCGCTCTCACGAGAGCAGATCTTATTGTGATCATCCCATTTTCACAACAAGAAATTGAGTTTTGGAGAGATTAAGTAATTTGTCCAAGTTCACCACACCCTAGAAAGTGTTTAAGCATCACTGAACACTGCATATTTCAGAACGCTCAGTCAGATTTTAACCATTAGCATCACTAATAATAGCATTATCTCCGTTTTTGAAATCTGAACTTCACAAGAGCCTTGTGACATTTTCTTAATCCACTTTTGCAGATGGAAAACTAAGGCCCACGGAGACCAGATTGCAATAATGGGCAACATTGTCAGCAACCTGCCTTGTTTTTTCTTTGCAGGCCCACATCTTCCCCACCCCCGGCTTTAGCCTGTTTGAGCAGCTCTCAGGCCCCAAGCCCAGCTGCGATTCTTGTTTAAAGTGTCGCATCTTTTCTCTGACTGAAAGACAACAGTCACGGGAATGTCCTGTGCCATCTTCCCTCGGTGAGAGTGGTTGGCAGAGAGCAGCAGATGCCCAGAGTTAAGGTCATGTGCCGCTCAAGTGCTAGACTGGAGAAAAGACCCTGTCTCCCTGCTGCTTGTGACCGGGCTGGTGGGTGTGAATGGAGGAGCTCTGTCAGACTCGTTGTTTGAGTAGGGGCTGCAGTTGGCCAAGCTAGTCCTTGAGGGGCCCTGCACCAGGCGTAGAGCTCTGTACTTCTCTACATAAGTTACCTCTGCGTTTTAGGATTTTTTGTCCCCTTCTTTTGTAAATTACAGTATTTTCTTACTAGTCAGAATGTTCTACTTGAAAGGTGCGACTCAATCAAGCTCAGGAATCATTTGACACTTTTTTTAGAGGAGAAATATAACATTTGGTTGCAGTCTTAATGGGTAGTTTGCGTTATTCCAAACTGGTGGGCTGTAGGGTGGAGAGCCAAACCCATTTGAAGTGATTTTTAATAATAAGCATGTTTTCTGTCTTGTCTCTCTGTCCTAGGGAAACAGTATAACAGAGGTTGCCAATGCAGTGACTTCTGAGTTCATTATGATCCTGAGCCTCTCCAAAGCCTCAGTTTTCCCACCTTTAAAATGGGAATGGTAACAGTTATACCTATCTTATTCTACTTTATTTTTACGTAGAGGAGTATTCTGAATGTAGCGTATCATATGCTTTTTAAGAAACTAAATGTTGCAAAAATCTTGACTAAAAACAACTTAGACATAATTTTAGTGGCTGAATAATATTCACTCTGTCAGTAAATCATATGTAACCACTCTATTATTGTATGTGAGATTATTTCCATATGTTTCTGTAGTATAAATAACATGGCAATGACCTTTTTAAAAAATATATTTTTATTGATTTTAGAGCAGAAGGGAGAGGGAGAGAGAAAGATCAATGATGAGAGAGAATCATTGATCAGCTGCCTCCTGTATGTCCCCTACTAGGGATGGAACCCAGAACCCTTGAGTCCACACTCTAATAAGCCAAACCACCCAAGGTGGCAATGACTTTTTATAAATATCCTCAATACCACACCCTCATGTCATTCTCAAGACATGTTTGCGGAGCACTCACACTTCAGTAGCTCTGGGTGACAGAGCCTTCTTGCTTAGATTGAGTAATCTTGGTCTTTAATTTGGTAGGCAAAAAATGGCATCTTGTTTCATTTCTGAGAAAAAGTACTCTCCTTTCCCCCATCAACAACTTCATCTGGCTGCCTCATTCTTTTCAGAAGAGAGTGAGATGTAAATAACAAGTGACAGCTTTCTTTCTCTGCTTTGAGCTGATATGGGATGAGGTCATAGACTGGGTTGCATTGGAGAGGTGGAAGGGTGGCCAGGACTTGGAGCCCAAGGGGACATTTCAAAGTAAGTCTTCAGAGGAGCCACTCTGGAGGTGATGCTCTGGAGAAAGAGATCACAGTGCTGTGTGCCCATGATACAGAGGCTTATAAGTGTGCTCTCTGTGGATTCTGAGCTCTGCATTCCAAGGGCAGGGCCTGGTGCCCTCTAGGCCACTTTTAGGTCCCCAGCACAGCTCTGTACAGAATGTAGGGATGGAGGGCAGGTGCTCAAGACATGTTTGTGGATGAAACAGGAATGAATAAATACACACAGATACTTCTGGCATTTTCTTTTTTTAAAATCCTTGCCCATGGACATGCTCATTGAATTTAGAGAGAGTGGAAGGGGTTGGGGGGTGGGAGAAACATAGATCATTTGCCTTCCCATATCTCCCCTCTTGGAATCAAATCTGCAACCTTTCAGTGTAAAGGATAATGCTCCAACCAACTGAGCCACCTGGCCAGGCCACACACATACTTTTAAGAGAAAAACTGCCGAAACAGGTTTGGCTCAGTGGATAGAGCGTTGGCCTGCGTACTCAAGAGTTCCGGGTTCGATTCCGGTCAAGGGCATGTATCTTGGTTGTGGGCACATCCTCAGTTGGGGGGCGTGCAGGAGGCATCCGATCGATGTTTCTCTTTCATCGATGTTTCTGACTCTCTGTCTCTCTTCCTCTCTGTAACAAATCAATAAAATATCTTTTTAAAAAAAGAGAGAGAGAAAAACTAAGGGTGAGGTAAATGAAGTGGGGAATTTTGTAGGGCCGACATGAACAGATGGATGCCGTAAAAGTGGCTTCCTGAGGTGTTCCTGCCTTCCCAGTTCAGCTCTATCCCTCCCTTGAGCTCATGCCCGGGGGCTGACTGTTCTGCACCTTTAGACCTCAGGCCTGGCCTTGAAAGCTGGACTCCTGTCTTGTTTCCCTCCTGAGGTCAGTCGTGGTGGACTGTGATCTTTTTTGTTTCTTGGTGGGTATTCCATGGCTAGCATGTTTGTAAATACTTGATAAGAAATAAGTCCATCTTGGATATCCTGAAAACTATTCAATTTGATTCATAAAAAAGCAGGTCAAGTTAGTATCTATGAGGACCTTGTGTCACTTGTTGAGAGCCCTCTCTCCTCATGTGTGGCTGTTTTCCTTCCCCAAACATTTAGGCTTCCCATGAAGCCTACTTTCTTGGTGCCTACCATGGGGCATTAATTAAATAGTAGTGAACAAAATAGAAATAGTCTCTGCCCCACAGAGCAAACATCTGCGTCGGGGGAGGCAAGCCAGTCCTTGTACAAGTGAATTTACACAGATGATTGTGAGATAACAAACTGAGATTAAGAGTCCCTTTAGTCTCCTGAGCTCACAACTGTATTAGTGGTGGTAACTCAGTTACACGAGGAAGTTCCGTGTAAACAAGCATGTCAGCTCCAAGGGGCGGGCGAGCTGGGTTGATGGTGACTGGGGAAGAGTAGCCACAATCCTGGAGTGTTGGCATTTACTGAATGAATTCTTAAACTTGGCAAGGCGCTGTCCTAGGTGCTTTAAATGGATTAGTTCACTTAATCCTTAAACCCTGAAAGGTAAGTACTCTTATGATTCTTATTTTATAGAAGAAGCTCGGGGACATTGTCCCTTGCCCAAGGTGACAGTAAGTGGAAAAATAGAGGATCCAGCCAAGGCAGTCAGTCTGGCTTCAGAGCCGGGCTCCTCACCACTGTACTCTGCTGCCTACCAGTTCCTAGGAAGGATCTCACAGAGAGAAGGCAGCCGTGTGTGTCGGAGGTGGGGGTGGGATGGACAGCAGGTGAGATTGTCCCATTCCATCCTCATAACTCAGAGCTCCTTTTCTGGTTCTCGCCTTTTATTAACGTATAAGTAGTTTGGATTTGCCACCCTCACTAAAAGGTCTGTGGGGGCAAAGCATGCATTATATTCTCACCTGCCCAGCTCAGGGCCTGGCACAAAGCCAGCACTCAGAATGAACAATTAACTAAATGTCAGACCTAGTGTTTTGCCGTAGAAGATAGGCAATTGTCTAAGAAGATAAATGCTCTTCTTGGAAGTTTATGTAACACAGGAATAGAGCTGGTTTCCAGGATGTTTCCAGAGTGAACTGCTCCACTGAGCGAGCCGGCTTGGGGAGAAGGGTTATTGGTAGGTTGGAGAGCGCCAGAGATTGAGGCAGGGGTAATCTGACACTCAAAGCTTTACTGGTCAGGCAAATGAGGTTTTTATATAGATTTGGCTTTCCCCTTTAATTGAGCTGTTTTGGGGGACAGAAATAGGGTTGGGGCTTATTTGCAACATTGACTTTTTTTCCTATAAAAATATTATTTTTTCCCATGACTTTAGTGATTATGCTAAATATAATCACACTATTTAAATGCAATAAGATATTTGTCAAAAGAAATAAATTTGAGTTAATTTATTTTTGCAGAATTAGTAGTTAATCACATGTACACAGTTTTCCTTTCAGTACATGAAAAGGTGCTTGGTTTCTCCTTTTCAAAGTTTGCCCTTTTTGTCACATGGGCAAGACTTAAGAGAGACACAAGCCTGTCATCTGTAGCAATAAATGTCATTTTCCTGGACTTCAGCATCCTGAGTTAATTAAAAGGTTCAGATGAAGTTAATCAAGTTTGGGGCTCTCATTTTGTGCACTGTTTTGATGCAATTCAATGAGTCATCTTTTGGCAGAGCAGCCCTCCATTCCTGAGTTTGATCTTAATTGGACAGTTTTATAATCTGGAAGCTGATGGGGAGGTGCTCTTCAGAAATGCAGAGTCAACAGTGATGTGTGTGTGTCTGGCTATTTGGGAGGGTGGAGAGCAGAACAAAGAGGAGAATTTAATAAGCAAGAACTCATCAGGGGCTAGGGTCAGTTCTGAGACTGCTGCCTGTCTAGAACATGGGCTTTTTCCCGCCCCCGCTAACTGGAGTGCTGACATTCGAAAAAGAGTGAAAAATACAGCTTCTGTTTGCTTTGCTACAAATAAGTGGCCTTCTGACTGGCCTCCTTCCCAGAGGCCCTGCGAGGACGTCAGATGTGGTCAGCGAGGTATCTGGCTGGTGCCAGCCTGCCGGCCCTCATTCAGGCGGCCTGCACCAGAGAAACAGCGGGGCCAGCTGCTGGCTGCCTTCACTCCTCCTTAGTGCCATCTTATTTCTTTCTGAGATGAAACTGGACTTACTCTCTGAAGATTGATGGACAAGGTTTCGTATGGCCTCCACCTCCACTTCTCACCCACTGAATTAGTAACTTAAAATTAATAGACCATTTGAGAGAGGGCAGGGCCTATCTGGAAAATGCATAAAAATGTGGTTGAATATGAGTCCTCTGAGGTGAGGGGCAAAGAGCCAGACCACTTGGAATCCTTGGGGCTACATTCCTGATGGTCCTGCCATTTTTCCTGGATTCGATTAGGGTTAAGAAGCACAGAGTCTGAATGCTAGAGTTGGCGTTTCTGCACTAATGCTTATTGATAGTTACATTGAACAAGCCATATAACCTCTCTCATCTTCAGTTTCTCCATCTATAAAGTCAGGAGAGTAATAGGGTACCTCACGAAGTTATTGTGGATGAGTGTTAATATAAAATGCTTGGCACATACTAGGCACTTTTGGTTTTACTATTAGGATGTTTAGTTTTCTCCAAGGGCTTATATTTAACCAAAAAATGAAAAGCTCTGTGGTGAGAGCTGAAAAAATGACCCTCTCTCCTTCCTTCTGTATGACAGTTGATGCTTCCGTCCCAGTGACACAGAAATGAGAGTCACATGGGCGGCACCATGTGGGGCCCCCACTGCTGTCCACCACCCTGACGGCCTGAAATTAAGCAGCCTCACTCACTATCCACATGGTGGCCACTGAGCCTTGAATTGTGAGTAGGAGCAGCTGTACTTGGCGTCACGTCCGTCATCTGCTCAGGCAGCACTGACACTCATTCTGGGTTTGTGGTCCTATCCTCTCGGAAGCAATTGATGTAAGCAGCGCTGACATTCGGTGCAGGTCGCTCAGAGTATCCTCTGCATTGGCCGGACTAGCAGATTTCCAGATTCCTTTGTCTTCACAGGATATTGTTGGGAAGGAGGCTTGGTCTGAACAGGGATTAACTGCCTCTTCTGCAGTCTCTTCTCCACCCTGCCCCCAAATGCTTCTGTGATTGCATTTATTTACTCCAAAATGGAATTCCAGCAACACATCTGCAGAGGTAGACGCTAAGCTCAGGTGAAGGCAGGTCAGTTTGGTAGCATCCAAATGGTCATTGGCCTTGACTGCCAAGTGATTCTGTACAATCGAAGGTTCTAGTAACTGTGTTCTTAAAAAGAGGAGAGTCATGTTTCCAGGTGGCACACTGTGTTTAGAATAGATGCCATAAGCACATACACACACGTACCCCTTGTTTTTAAACCTGGGAAGCACAGAGCCCTAACTGGGCATTTGAAAGTTGCCAGAGAAGCAGACTGAGGGCGGGGGGCTTTCTCTGACAGTGGCTGGGGAGGTTCTTTACTGAGACCAAGAACGGCATAGCCCAGGAGCAGGCCTTGTCTTCTACCTGGGCCTCTGTGGTTTGGCATCTTCTTGGAATACTTCATAATCCATTTATGAACTCAGGCTTGGACCATCTAATGTGACTCCTAAATTCTCTGTTCTCTCCCCTTCACATGTGCAGAGACCAAGACTCACCTTCCTCTCACCTTCAATGCCTAAGTCTGCCGGGCACTTGGTGAGTGCTTGGTCTTGCTGGCTGAATGAGTGAATTTGTACTCCTTCTTGAGAGTGGTTCTCAACCCAAGTTGCTCATGACCAAAACTCTTTGAGTCTTAAGAAAACAAGTAGAAAGAAGGGCTAATTTCTTAGTCTGGAGTGAGTTCCAAATGCATTTTTAAAGAGCCTCATAGCAATTGCCTGAGTTTTCAATCCACCTTTATTTTTGGGGAAGAGCCCCTTATACTGATAGTATACTTTGCCGAATAAGTTCACTTTTTCAGTCAGCAAATAATGATGAAACTTAAATGGAAGCACTTTGTAAACTGTGAAGTCCCCTCCAAATATGAGTTGCTATCTCATAGCACCCAGGGATCCACTTGTCTCTGTCTCTGCTGATACACACCCTTGTGTGAGGAGGAGGAGGAGGAGTGCCCTAGAGACTGCTGCGCACCTGCCTTGTGGAGCACGGGAGGAACAAGAACACCACCTGCCCAGCACGTGGTGATCATTGTGGATGGTGTAGTGGCAGTAGAAGGGGTTTGTATTTGATGATCTTATGCTCCTGCCTATGTATATTTGGTTGAGCTAAAAGCTCAAGCCTTGTTAGGATCTTGTTTCACAGTAGCTCTGATTTGCTGCCATCATCTCAACCAAATCAGAGCTACTGTGATTCAAAAGCAAAACTAAACACTCCTTTCTGGAGGTTGATGAATTGTTGTACTAAGGGAGGTTTTGTTTGTAATGATGACTTGCCTGTCTGATGAGTCTGAGCATTTGGCTATCCTTTCTGACTGAAGTAGCCCTTTGAACTAATGCCTAGAATGCATGCCTCCCACTCCTGACCTCTCTTCTGGGTCAGAATTGGGCCTTTTTTCTCTGCTGGAAGTTCCTCCTTCCTCCCCAAACACATTCACTCAGTTGTTGCTTCCTCAGGGAAGCCTTACCGGGCACCACCATGTGGGTAATACTATCCTGGCACTCATCACAGTCATTGTAGTATCTTAGTAATTATTTGATTGCCTTTCTGACTGTATTTGTTGAATGAATGAAAAGTGTGTTACCTTTCACTTGGCCCACATTTTAATTAATGTATAATTCGTAGAGAATGAAAAAGAAAACAATTCTCCACATCTACAAGCATTTATTATGAAAAGACTTGCTTTTTGACCTTCTTTTTCCTTCCCCAGTGCTCCTGAAGTTCCGCACAGATAAGGGAAGAGACCCTAGTTGTGATACCTTTGGGGAAGATTCTGAGCTGTTGCTCCAGATTCGAAACGATGTGCTTGACTCCCTGGGTGTTAATCCTGACCTGCTTCCTGAAGACTTTGTCAGGTTGGTCTCCACATTTATTAGTTTGGCCTGGATTGATAAAAATCTGTGTATTTGCCTTAAGTTGGGGAGGTGCTTTATTGAGACAAAAAGCCCTGAGGGGAGCTTCCTGGGCCACGTTCTGCCAACTTCGCAGGCCTCCACCTTTCTGTTGGTGTAGCCACAGTGTGTGCGGAAGAAAGGTGCAGGTTCTGTTTGTTCAGTCGTTATATGGTTCAGAACTCAAGGTAGTATAAAATCTGTATGCACTATTGTGTGCCTTTTTCACTTCACAGTGTCTTCTGGGAATGTTTCCTGGTTAGTACATGGATTCCTCCCTCGTTTCCCCAGTTCTGTATAGTATTCTAGAGCAGGAGCAGGAGCGGTCACCGAACCAGTACCCTGTGGCCTCAAGTTGTGGCCAGGCCTCTGTTACCACACATGCTGCAATATATGGCCTTGTGTGTGCAGGCGCACCTCAGGGTAAATTGATAGGTGGGGAGTGGATGGGTCGGAAGTGTGATTTACTTGATAGATATGACCCCCTTGATGGCTCACTATTGTCTGCTCTCAGCAGCAAGGGCAATTGTGTTCCCTACATCCTCTCACTTGGGCACTTGGATGTTTTCACCTTGGGTGACCAGTCTTTTGCTCTTACAGATTTAGGATTTGATTGGAGAAGTCCAAACAGTGACTAGATCAGGAACCCCTTCCAGGCAGTTCTGGGATCATCAGCACACTCTTGTTTTCTTTCATTGTCTTAGGAAAAAGTTCCTAAATTGCTTTGCTGTGCCTTTAGCTTATAACAGTAATAATAATGGCTGCAGTTTATTGAGCATTTATTATGTACATGTTCTCTCTTAATATAATTTTCTTTTATAGGTGAGGAAAAGTTAAAGTTCAGGAACGTTAAATGCCTAATCCAAGGGGTGTGTGTGGGTGTGGGTGTGTGAGTGTGTGGGTGTGGGTGTGTAATGGCAACAGTACCATGTATTGAAGACATTCTATGCTTTACAACATTTAATTGCCACAATATTCTCTTGAGTTGTGATTATTTTTCCATTATTTAAATGAAGAAACTGCGGCTCAGAAAGATTTTTCTATCATCTGCTCACGGTTTGAGTAAGTAGCCAAATCAAGACCTCACCCAAGTCTCACCATATAATCTCTGGTAGTAGCATTCTTCTTTGGTTTTCTTCCAGCAATAACGTGAAGCAGAGTCCCTTCCTTCTCCAGTCGTTTCTTTCTCACCATGGTTAGACAGTAGCAGACCTTAAACCCACCAGGTTTAAGGCCAGCAATAAGTAGCCTTAGAAGTGCTTTGGTAAGTTGGTACAGGGAGTTCAGGGGCTAATGACACTGCAGGCCGGGCTCACAGCCGTGCACACAAGTCTGGGTAAAGGGAGGACGGTATGTGGAAAGCAAGTGGTACCTGCTCTGGCTCCTGCAGGGCTCCATTCGCAGCAGACGCCGCCAGATAGACCCTTGCCTGGCCGTGAGTATGCAGCCAGCTGACTAATTTGAGCATTTAGAGGGAAGAGTGGCCTGGCTCTGCGTCGCGCAAGTGGCCGAGTCCCCACTTCGCAGAAGGAGAAAGCCACCACCTACTGCTAACAGCCTAACTAGCTGCTGCCTGATTTTCTCGCCAAAGTGTTTCCTTCCCCCTCCCACCTGCTCTGCAGAAACCACTTTCCCATGTTCATGTCCTCATGTGCTCAGGTGTTCCCGCTCTATTGCCCTTTAAGTAAGAGGAGTTTGGTGGCTCTTCGAGGCCTGATAGGGTATGGGATGTCTGGCAATTCAGGCACCCTCACAGATTGCCACTGCCAGCTCGGAGCAGGGCTGTGCACTTGAGTAAGGAAGGCTGTGCACAAGTCTCCGTTTCTCTCATCTGTCCTGGTGTGCTTGCTCTGTTCTCTATGTGACCTTATTTATTCTCTTTTTAGAGAGCTTTATTGCTTTTCTGATTAGGAAAGTAATAGATACCTATTGCCAGAAAATGTAAAAGGGAAGAAAAGAATCACCACAGTTCCACCATTGAGAAGTAGCCACAGCTAACATTTCGGGGTTTAGACTCACAGACTTCTGTGTATATTTACCCATATGTGTTCTTTTTAATTTCAAAATGAGATAATATTTTCTATACAATCTACCTTTTTTCAGCAGGTCATAGGCATCTTTTATGTCAAAATACAGATCAATTTCCTTGTCTGACACATGGTTATTTATTCAACCATCACCTTATCAGTGGGAATTTAACTTGTTTGTAGTTTTTCACTATTATATATATTTATGAAGAACATTCATAATTTGTATATATAAATTATACATATAACTTTTTAAAATTGTACGTTAATAACTTTTACTGTGTAAAATTTTTTTTAATATATTTTATTGATTTTTTTACAGAGAGGAAGGGAGAGGGATAGAGAGTTAGAAACATCGATGAGAGAGAGACATCCATCAGCTGCCTCCTGCATGCCCCCCACAGGGGATGTGCCCACAACCAAGGTACATGCCCTTGACCGAAATCGAACCCGGGACCCTTCAGTCCGCAGGCCAACGCTCTATCCACTGAGCCAAACCGGTCAGAGCTTTTTTTTTTTTTTTTTAATAGTTTTTTAAATATATTTTATTGATTTTTTATAGAGAGGAAGGGAGAGAGATAGAAAGTCAGAAACATCGATGATAGAGAGACATCGATCAGCCGCCTCCTGCACACCCCACAGTGGAGATGTGCCCTCAAGCAAGGTACATGCCCCCAACCGGAATCGAACCTGGGACCTTTCAGTCTGCAAGCCGACGCTCTATCCACTGAGCCAAACCAGTCTCAGCAGGGCTTTTTTTTAAATATATATTTATTGTTAAGATTATTACATTTGTTTCTCTTTTTTCTCCCCATAGCTCCCCTCCACCTGGCTCCCACCCCTCCCTCTACCCTTACTTCCCCCCACAATTGTCCTCATCCACAGGTGTATGATTTTTGTCCAGTGTCTCCCTGCACCCCCTTCACTCTTTCCCCCTGAGAATTGTCAGGCCACTCCCTTTCTGTACTCCTGATCCTATTCACCAGTTTATTCTGTTTATCATATTTTTAATTCACTTTTTAGATTCACTTGCTTATATATGTATTTGTTGTTAATAATTTTTATCTTTACCTTTTTCTTCTTCCTCCTCTTAAAGAGTACCTTTCAGCATTTCATATAATAATGGTTTGGTGTTGATGAACTTCTTTAGCTTTTTCTTATCTGTGAAGCTCTTTATCTGCCCTTCAGTTCTGAATGATAGCTTTGCTGGGTAAAGTATTCTTTTTTTTTTTTTAATTTATTGATTTTTTACAGAGAGGAAGGGAGAGAGATAGAAAGTCAGAGACATCGATCAGCTGCCTCCTACACACCCCACAGTGGAGATGTGCCCGCAAGCAAGGTACGTGCCCCCAACCAGAATCGAACCTGGGATCTTTCAGTCCGCAGGCCGACGCTCTATCCACTGAGCCAAACTGGTCTTGGCTAAAGTATTCTTGGTTGTAGGTTCTTACTATTCATCACTTTGAATATTTCTTGCCACTCCTGTCTGGCCTGCATAGTTTCTGTTGAGAAATCAGCTGACAATCGTATGGTGCTCCCTTGTAGGTAATTAAATGTTTTTCTCTTGCTGCTTTTTTCCTTTTTTTAATATATTCTATTGATTTTTCACAGAGGGAGGGAGAGAGGCAGAGAGCCAGAAACATCTATGAGAGAGAAACATCCACCAGTCGCCTCCTGCACACCCCCTCCTGGGGATGTGCCCACAACCAAGGTACACGCCCTTGACCGAAATTGAACCTGGGACCTTTTAGTTCACAGGCTGGCGCTCTATCCACTGAGCCAAACTGGCTTCAGCTCTTGCTGCTTTTAATATTCTCTCTTTGTCTTTTGCTCTTGGTATTTTAATTATGATGTGTCTTGGTGTGGTCCTCTTTGGATTCCTTTTATTTAGGGTTCTGTGTGCTTTCTTTCACCAGATGTGGGAAGGTTTCAGTCATTATTTCTTCAAATAGATTTTCAGTATCTTGCTCTCTCTCTTCTGGCACCCTCATAATTCTGATGTTGGTTCACTTGAAGTTGTCCCAGAGACTCCTTACACTATCTTCACATTTTTGGATTCTTTTTTCTTCTTGCTTTTCCAGTTGACTGTTTTCCGATTCGTTATATTTCAAATTTTTGACTTGATTCTTGCCTTCCTCTAGTCTGCCGTTAGGTCTCTGTATAATATTTTTTATTTCAGTCACTTTATGTTTAATTTCTAGTTGGTTCTTTTTCATCTCCTCTTGGTTCCTCTTATCCATCTTCTCTAGGAAATTCTTGAAAAACCTTATAATCGTGGTTTTGAACTCTATATCCAGTCATGTGTTTTCCTCCATTTCTTTTGTTTGTGATCTGTTCCTTTGTCTCCACATTTTCACTCAGCCAGGAGAACGTCTGTGTTGGATTCAGCCCTATGATACAAGACTTGCAAAACTGCAAAAGCCTTTCTGTTGAGCTTGGATGGGATGGAGTCTCAGGGCTTAGGTTCCAGTCAGCCACGCCCTATGTGGGCCCTGGGTCTCAAGTTCTTTTGGTAATTTCTGGAGCCGTCTCTGTGCACACGCGCGCACGTGTCTTTAGACCGCTGCCTTTCTGGCTTCCCTGTGCTCAGGGACCCGTATGAGTCTGGGTCCCCATAGTCTCGCCCGAAACTGTGGTTCAGTGCAGTTAGAAGTGGCACAGTTGGGAGGCTCTGTCTCCCACTAGAGAAAGCCAGGGGCACAATCAGCAGTCCATCTTCTGTGCACTCCTCCCTTTTCACAGTCCAGACTCCCCCCATATGAGTCTCACCCGGAACTGGGGGTCAGTGCAATTGGAAGTCTCCGTCTCCCTCCCACCAGAGGAAGCCAGCCAGGCATACCGCCCCCCACTCTCTCCACATGCTTGTCTCCGTACCTCAGCTTTTTGCAGCTCCTCTGAGTTTCCGTGAGCCCCCCTCTCTTTCCTTCTTATTGTAGAATTTCCACTCAGCCAGCTTTCCTGTGGTTCTGGATGATGTCCATTCTATCTTTTAGTTGTAGTTTTGAAATTGTTATTCAAAGCAGCAGTTTAGGTGTTCAACTATGCTACCATCTTGGTTTCTCCCCAAAATGTAACATCTTAACCATTGTTAAACGTTCAGTTTAGTAGCATTAAGTACATTCACATTACTGTTTAATTTCCATTATTTAGTCTTACATACAGTAAAACTCATTTTTCTTCCTTTTTTTTTTTATTTTTATTTCAGAGAGGAAGGGAGAGAGAGATAGAAACATCAGTGATTGAGAGAGAATCACTGATTGGCTGCCTCCTGCACACCCCCCACTGGGACCAAGCCTGCAACCTGGGCATGTGCCCTTAACTGGAACCAAACCCTGGATCCTTCGGTCCGAAGGCATATGCTCTATCCACTGAGCCAATCCAGCTAGGGCTAAGATTTATTTTTGTTTCCTCATGTATTTTTTAAAGTTTATATATATAGTAAATTTTATTTATTTTTGTTACACAGTTCTATGAGCAATGTGTGTTTTGGGGTTATTGTTAATCCTCTTTTGAGAATATTTGTTTCCATTGATTTTTAGAGAGAATGAAGAGTGGGAGGAAGAGGGAGGAGGGGGTTGGGGGAGACATCAATGTGAGACATATTGTTTGGTTGCCTCCCTCACTCACCCCAACTGGGTCTGGGGATTGAATCTGCAACCCAAGTACGTGCCCTTAACTGGAAATCGAACCCGAGACCCTTCAGTGCATGGGCCAGTGTTCTAACAGTTGAGCAATGGTGGCCAGAACTGTGTGTGTGTGTGTGTGTGTGTGTGTGTGTGTGTGTGTGGTTTTTATTTTTAGTTTCATGAATTTTTACAAGGACATACTAGTAGAGTTGTGTAACCACCATCACAATCAAAATATAGGAAAGTTTCATCACCAAAAAAAAATCCCTTGTGGTGCCTTGTTGTAGTCAGCCCCTTCCCCACCAGCAATAGCAATTCCTGTACTTCTGCCTTTCCCAGTAATATAATATGCAGGCATACCTCAGAGATTGAAGGCTCAAGGTTCCAGACCACCATAACAACTCAAGTATCACAATAAAGTGAATTGTAATCTTTTGCTGGTGAAGGGAAGGGTCTTGTAAGAGTTCTTTATATATTCTAGATACAAGTCCTCTCTTCATATATGACTATCAGAATTTCCTCCCATTTTGTGGATTATCTTCTTTGTGGGAGTTTTCTAATTTGTGTGTGTGTCTGGTTAATCCTCACCCGAGGATATTTTTCCCTCCCTTTCTTTCTTTTTGAGAGAGAGAGAGTAAGGGGGAGAAACATCAATTAGTTGCCTCCCACATGTGCCTCTGACTGGACTTGAACATTGGACTCTTCAGTCTATGGGCCAATTGCTCTATCCACTGAGCCAAATTGGCTGGGTCTTTAATGGTATCCTTTGAAGTTTAATTTTAATTTTAATGAAATATAATTTATTTATTTTCTTTTTTCACATATCCTTCTAGTATCACATCACCTAATCTAAGGACATAAAGATTTATTCCTGTATGTTTTCTTCTAAGAGTCTTCTAGTTTTAACTTTCACATTTTAAGTCTGTGATACATATTCAAGTTAACTTTTGTACAAGCTGTGAGGCAGGGGCTCCATTTCATTCTTGTGTATGTGGAGACCCAAATGTCCCAGTACTATTTGTTATAAAAACTTTCCCGCCGAGACCGGTTTGGCTCAGTGGATAGAGCATCGGCTTGCAGACTGAAAGGTCCCAGGTTCGATTCCGGTTGGGGGCATGTACCTTGCTTGCGGGCACATCTCCACTGTGGCGCGTGCAGGAGGTGGCTGATCAATGTCTCTCTCATCCATGTTTCTGACTTTCTATCTCTCTCCCTTCCTCTCTGTAAAAAATCAATAAAATATATTTTAAAAAAAAAACTTTTCCATTCCCCTTGAATGATCTATGCACCCTGGTCAAAAATTAATTGACCGTATATTTATTTAGTTATTTAGTTATTTATGGGCTCTCAATTCTGTTCATTTATATGTATGTCTGTTTTGTTTTGTTTTGTTCTTTTGTTTGATTTTTGTTAATCTTTACCCAAGGATATTACCTTTTAGAGAGAGAAGAAGGGAGAAGATTGAGGGGGAGAGGAAATATCGATGTGAGAGCAAGCCAACACTCTAACCACTGGTCAGGGCTGTATGTCTATTTTAATGCCAGTATCACGTGATGTTGATTACTATAGCTGGGTTAGTAGTAAGTTTTTAAATTGGGACACATGAATTCCTCAAGTTTGTCATGATAAAACCCACATTGGAGATCAAACCCACAACCTTTTGGTATATGGGACTACGCTCCAACCCACTGAGCCGTTCTCTTTTGCAAAATTATTTTGGCTATTCTGGATCTCTTACATTCCCGTAGGAATATTAGGATGGATTTTGCCATTTCTATAAAACAGGCAGCTAGAATTTTGATTTAGTTATTTTGTCAGATATATAGATTAATGTGGGGAGTATTGCTCTCTTAGCATTAAGTCTTCTGATCCATGTACATGAGATATATTTTCATTTATTTAGGTCACTTATTTCAACAATATATTGTAGTTGTGTGTTGTTATTTTTTTTAAATTCAGTCTTTATTATTGAAAGTATTACATATGTTCCCTTTTTTCTTTCATGGACCCCTTCAAGCCCACCCTTGCCTCCCCACCCCAGGCCTTCACCCTCTTATTGTTCATGTGGTGTGTGTGTGTGTGTGTGTGTGTGTATATATATATATATGCATAGAAGTTCTTTGGCTGAGCACTTCCCACCCTCCCCTATTACCACCCTGCCTTCCCTCTGAAATTCCTCAGTCTGTTCCATGCTTCTGTGTCTCTGGATCTGTTTTGTTCATCAGTTTATTTTGTTCATTAGATTCCACATAGGAGTGATATCAGGTGATACTTACCTTTCTCTGACGGGCTTATTTCGCTTAGCATAATACTCTCCAGTATATTGTAGTCTTCAACTTTAGTTTTACACATCTATTGTTAAATTTATTCCTAAATTTTTTATTTTGGGTGCTACTATGAGTGGAATTCTTAACTTCATTTTTTTATTGATTTTTTTTGTTTTTTACAGAGAGAAAGGGAGAGGGATAGAAATATTGATGAGAGAAAGACATCGATCAGCTGCCCTTAACTTCATTTTTAGAATGTTCAGTACTAATGTATAAAATTACAATTGATTTTTATATGTTCATCCTATATCCTGTAAGCCTTGCTAATTAATTTAATAGTTCACGTAATTTTCCTGTGAATTCCATAGTATTTTCAATATACCAGATTATGTCATCTGTGAATATGTATTGCTTCTTCCTTTCCAATCTGAGGTCTCTTTATTTCTTTTCTCCTTAACTGCCCTGGCTGGAACCTTCAGTACAGTGTCCAGTAGAAGTGGTGAGAGCTGACTCTTTATCTTGTTCCTGACTTGAGGAAAGCAGCCTTCAGTCTTTCACCATTGAATATAGTGACAGATAAGACTTTTTCATAGATGCCCTTTATCAAGTTGAAGAAGTTTTCCTCTATTCACAGTTTGTTGAGTGTTTTTATCATGACAAGGTTTTGGATTTTGTTTGTCTATTGAGATGATCATGTGTTTATTATCCTTTAGTCAATTAATATGGCATACTATATTGATGGTGCTTTTTTTCCAGCTTTTGAACCAACTTTGCATTCCTGACATAAATCCCACTTAGTCATAGTGAATCATTCTTTTTTTTTTTTTGCCGGGCACACACGTCACTTTTATTGACTTTTTCCTCGACCGCGGGACCCGGGAGGTGAGGCTCGGCTGCCAGCTGTTCTCGCCGAGGGGCCGCCCGGGTGGCCATGGTGGGGAGAACCCAGGGAAGACCCCACCCGCCCTGGCCGGCCCTCGGGCCTGGCCGCCCCGGGCCCTACTCCACATCCGGGTGCTTCCCGCCGACAGGAGTGAATCATTCTTTCTATATGTTACTGGTTTGGTTTGATAGCATACTTACCTGTGACCAACATTCTCAGTGATGAGAGCATTGGCCCACCCACCAAAGGGTTTCATGTTTGATTCCCAGTCAAGGGCTTGAGTTGCACGTTCACTCCCTGACCCTGGTTGGAGTGCATGTGGGGAAACTACCAATTGAAGCATGTCTCACATCTGTGTTTCTCTTTTTTTCTCCCCCTTCCTCTCTTCCTTCCTGCCTTCCTCTTTCCCTCCCTTCCACTCACTCTTTTAAATTAAATGGAAAAAATAGCCTCTGGTGAGGATTAACAAACAAAAGTAATAATATGCTTTAAATTTTGTTTTAATTTGATTTTTTTAATTTATTAGTTTGAGAGAAGGAAACATTGATTTGTTGTTTTGCTTATTTATGTACTCTGGTCAATTCCTACATGTACTCTGACCAGGGATTGAACCTACAACCTAGGCATATCGAGAAGACATTTTAACTCTCTGAGCTACCAGGCCAGGGCGTGATAATATACTTTTAAGAAAGAAGAAGCAGCCGAAACTGGTTTGGCTCAATGGATAGAGCGTCAGTCTGCAGACTGAAAGGTCCCAGGTTCGATTCCAGTCAAGGGCATATACCTTGGTTTCGGGCACATCCCCAGTAGGGGGCGTGCAAGAGGCAGCTGATCGATGTCTCTCATCAATGTTTCTAACTATCCCTATCCCTTTCTCTCTGTAAAAAAAAAAAAATCAATTAAAAAAAAGAAAGAAAGAAGAACAATATTACATTGTGTGGTATGATCACAAGACAATACATGCTTTTTATTTCGTTTTTTCATAAAAGGAGGGAAATTCTGGATGATAGTGTTTCCTTGTGATATTTCTCTGCGCTTGTATAGTTCTATAATAGACCTCAATAAACAGGAGGAACAGTTACCTCTGTGGCTGAACAAATGGGAGTGCTAATCCTGGCTGCAGTGGAGGTAGGGGTGGGAAGGTGAAAGTTGTGATATAGCCTTTCTAAAGGGCTTTTTTTAAAGGAGCATTTTGGCAAAATGTATCAGAACCCAGATGTATGATAGCAATGTTGAACAATCTAAATATCCATCAGATTATAGTGTGGAATGAATATTAGTCGATATTACTTGGGTTTACAATAACATATGTTTAGCCTGGCCGGCATGGCTCAGTGGGTGAGTGTCGACTTATGCACCAAGAGGTCATTGTTTGATTCCCAGTCAAGGCATTTGCCTGGGTAGTGTAGCAGGATCAGTCCCCAGTGAGGGGTGTGCAGGAGCCATCCAATCAGTGATTCCCTCTCATCGATGTTTCTATCTCTTTCTTCCTTTATGAAAAAAAAAAGTATATATTTTAAAAAGAGAGAATCATTGATCAGCTGCCTCCTGCATGCCCCACATTGGGGATGGAGCCCACAACCTGGGCATGTGCCCTTGATTAGAATCAAACCCGGGACCCTTCAGGCCACAGGTTGGAGCTCTAGCCACTGAACCAAACCAGCCTGGGTTGGAGGTGGTCTCTTGATCATAAGGTTCCTTTGAGAAGCTGCAACTTGTCAATGTCCCAGTTTGTTCATTTAAGTAATACCTTCGAGTTTAGGGCTAGGAACTAGGGAAGTAGTTAGAGATAGGGTTTAGCTACCCAGGATGGGTGATTTGAAGGGGTTGGTGACAGTATCAGCTAAAATTTATCCTCTGGCCCAAGAAGGGCTGGTATCTATGTGGGTAGTGAAGACTTTTTTCTATCCTCATACTTTCGTTTCAGATCCCAAATTTCCCATGCCTCCTGCATGTTAACACAGGCCTTCTCCCTGACATTTGTCTGGGAATAGCATATAGAACCCACCACCCATTATGGGTAAGGATAGAATTGCTAGAATGTGACCGGGGCACTGACACATCTGATATTTCTAGGACCTTATTTTTAGGAAGCACAGATATAGTCTTTCCTTTAACTTAAAAAAAAAAAAAAAAGTATTGGTGAAACAGTTCCTGCCTGACAAGGTTCAAAGGTCTTTCCCAACCACCATCTAACCCCTGAATCAGATTTAACTTTCACACCTAGATGCCAATATTAGCATTGCTGTCAGAATTGACTTTCTGGCAGGAGATGTTTCATTCAGGCAACCCTCTACCCCCTTTCTGTTCCTTCGTGTTCATTTCAGTTGTCTTCCCTTCTAGGTTCTGCTTCTCCGAAATGGCTCCTGTGTGTGCAGTGGTTGGAGGGATCTTGGCCCAGGAAATCGTGAAGGTAAACAGTCACTGTGGAGAAAGGACAGTTTATCCACCACACACCTTGTACATGTGCCGAGAGGGTACCCTGGGCTCTCTAGTTTCTCTGACCTTGCTCATCCTTGTTTCATGCCTCACCCTTCCCCTTCCTTCCCCTTCCCAGCCCATCCCATTCTCTGCAGGCCATCCAGGTGGGCATTCAGCAAATGACCTCTGAGTGTCGCTCTGTGCTAAGCCCAGAGCTGCACATAGTGCTGCCTCCCCTCCTCAGCTGACCTGACCAGAGAGCTGGGGCTCCTGCTTTTCGCCGGGTATTCTGCTTCTCCTGGCTCTGGGAAGTGGGTGCTGTCCTGATGCCCTTTTAAGGAAGGGCACTACTGAGGCCTTAGCAAGGGCATCCGATCCATATTCTTCTCGACGGGATTTCTCCTTCCATCGCCGTGGCCTCAGAGCTCCTTCTGAATCTCAGAAGAGGAGGACAGTCAGTACCAGTGCCTGTGCAGGAGCCCACAGGCTCTAGAAAGGATCGTATGATATGTTGGGTAGCTGTCATTGGCACTCTTCCGAGGGGACGTATCTTACCTGGGCTCATAGAACCAGTAGCTAGGTCAGCATTTTACATTTCTTCCGGAAGGACATTTGGGTGGCCAAAGCTATAGCATTCCCTCAAAGTTTTACTTCCTCTGGGAACTTTGATATTTGCCCAAAGGTGTTAGAGGAGCCTTTGTCAGGGTCTAGGTGCTCGTGGACTTGCAGTGGTGCTTTGTACTCTCCGTGGGCCGTATTGTGCTGGTCCATGACAGAGTGCAGTGACGGAGAATCAGAAGGTAATAATGGTCTGTAGTGACAATCCTGTCCTATATAATAAAATGCTGATGTGTAAATCGACCGAATGGCAGAACATCCAGTTCCTATAATGCACACTGACCACCAGGGGGCAGATGCACAATGCAGGAGCGTCATTCAGCCAGAAGCCAGGCTCACGGCTGGCCAGCGCAGCAGCAGTAACGGGAACCTCTCCAGCCTCCATTGCTGGCGGGTAGTAAGGAGCCAGGGGTTCCAGACTGTGAGCAGTGTAGGCTGGGCTAAGGGACACCAGGCCCCAGTGCATGAAATGTAGTGCACCGGGCCTCTGGTAATAGATATCAAGTGCCTTGCAGAGACTGTTCTTTACATGGATGAACTAATTTATTCTCCCAGCAGCCACAGAGGTAGAAGTGTGGGGACCTCTGATGTATAAAGTGTGTAGAGGTGTGGGGAAATGGGGAGCCAGGATTCGAGCCTAGGAAGTCTGGTTTCTGGGCCTGTGTTCTTTACCACTTGGTCATCAGGCCTTAGGCACTGTCCCAAACTGACCCTCAGTCTAGCGGCTCTGCATCTGTGTGGACCGAGGGCTGCTGTCCTTGTACCTCCAGGCTCACTTCTGTACATCCCATTGAGAAGCTGCTCCCTGGATTTTTCATGTGGGATGGAGCTTTGGGGTCAAGGCAAGTGGCCTTGACCCCATTGTTTGCAGCAGCTTCTCTGCATCCCAGTCTTAACCTCTAATGCAGCCCCCTCCTCGCCGCCTGCTGGGGACAGCTGTTGCCAGCATCTTGTTTCTGTTTATCCCAGATAGCCAGAGCACTCTGCATTCTCGGTTGCTGGGCGTGTCTGGAATCTCCTCCTACCCCCATTTGGCTTGGGAAGCACTTTACCTTTTGCCCCATGTTCACCCCATGCCCTGCTGTCTTGTTCCCTACCACTCCATCCCCCTGCTTAATACGGGTCAGCCTTCAGTCAGCTGGCGGTAGGGTCCTGCATCAGGGCCACAGACATCCCCTGCTCTCCTGAGAGACCATCTGACCCTCAGAAAGTGAGCACTGGGCCGAAACCGGTTTGGCTCAGTGGATAGAGCGACAGCCTGCGGACTGAAAGGTCCCGGGTTCAGTTCCCGTCAAGGGCATGTACCTTGGTTGCGAGCACATCCCCAGTTGGGGGAGTGCAGGAGGCGGCTGATCAATGTCTCTCTTTGATTGATGTTTCTAGCTCTCTATCCCTCTTCTTTTCTCTCTGTGAAAAATCAATAAAATATATTAAAAAAAGAAGAAGAAGAAGAAGAAAGAAAGTGAGCACTGGGAGGCGAGGGACAAATGAAAAACCTGTCTCCTGGGAATCATCTTTATTTTCCTCCTTTTTCATTTCAGACCCATGTGTTCTGCCCATGTCCCCACTTGTCATGCTCCCTTAGGTGAAGTTGTCCTTCCTTTCCCCCGTCACAGTGAGCCCCCGCGCCCAGTGCTGCAGGTGGCAGGGACAGCGCGGTCATCGGATGCTCCAGTTAGAGCTGCTTCCAGGCTCTAGGCGTTCTAGCTGTGGACTGTGGGCCCCCACCCAGCTGAGTGCTTGGGATCCTCAGCCCTTGGTAAGGGGTGCCGGCCCCATAAGTAGCAGCAGCTTCCGCTTACTGAGCACCTGCCTGTGCCAGGCGCATTATAAGACTGTTCGCATTTCATTCTCACCAGAAACCCTAGTAGGCAGGTGCCTTTTCATATTCACACCAGGAGCAAGCCTGTCAGATCTGAGCCCCTCCTAACCTTGTAAATGAGATCGTGCCTTATGAGGGACAACATGGAGCTCCCTGGAATCTCGAAGCACTGCATAGAAGCTGGCCTAGGTGATGTCCATTTCAAATGGTAACTCTGTTTGGGTTTAGAACCTCTCACGAAAATCACCAGCACCTATGAGCTCAGTACTGTACACACGTGACTCAGCTTGTGATTTCAGGTCGTCTGACCCTATTCTTAAAAGTGCTATGTCCCTCCCTTCCACTCTCTCTAAAAATCAGTGGAAAAAATATCCTCGAGTGAGGATTAAAAAAAGTGCTGTGTCCTTCTGTTAACCCCATGAAACAGTCATCGTGTCTGTGGCTGAAGAGCAGCTCCCAGACCTGCCCTGTGGCAGGCAGGCAGGCGAGGTCTCCGGAAGCGCAGCCGAGGTGTGTGTGTGGGGAGGGAATCGCTGCCTTTCTCAGGCACAGCCATAATTATCCCTGCAGTTTGCCATGTGGTGCTCCTTCATGCCAGGCACTGGTGAAGGTATTTGAGGTACATCATCTCGCTTTCCTTTTTTTAATTTTTATTGTTGAAAATATTACAGATGTCTCCTTTTTTCCTCCATTGACCCCGTCTAGCCCATCCTTGACCCAGGCCTTTACCACACTATTGTCTGTGTCCATATATGCATAATATTCTTTGATTTATCTCATCCATCTCTTTAAAAAAAAAAGTTTTTATTGATTTTTTTTCTTTTTTTTTTACTGAGAGAGAGAGAGGAGACTCATTGATCGATTGCATCCTACTGGGGATCGAGTCTGCAACCTGGGCGTGTTCCCTGATCAGGAATCAAACTGGGGACCTCCTGTGCATGAGTTGACGCTCAGCCACACTGGCAGAGCTCATCTCTCGTAATGCCTAGGATAATACATCTGTTACATTTGCTCTACATGGGGAAAGTAAGGCTCAGAGAAGCGAAGTGATCCGTCCAGGGGCACATAGCTGGCCAGGGCTAGCCCAGAGACATGACCACAAGAATGCCTCCAAGCTTGAGCTCACACTCAAGCCTTTCCCTGCTCCTTGCCCTGGGCGTCTTCTCTCGGCCTTCTCTTCTCTCTCTAAGCTCCAAGGCCCTTCTTTGGCCTCTGAAACTTGTTTCCTGAGCCTGGGCAGCCCAGCTGGCTCACTTTTTCTAACTCTGTGACTTTCTAGATAAACTTTTGCTTGTATTTAAAAAAAAAAAAAGTTTCCAGACATGACCAAATGGCCCCTGGGGAGCAACCTGGACCTCTGTGGAGAAACCACTGCCCGCGCCGCTGTGGAAGATCTGGTCTGGGGCTTTTTCCCTCCATTTTGTCCCTTTTAAAGCACGTGAGCTAAGCCCTCTTCTTGTTTTTCTCCCCAGGCCCTGTCTCAAAGGGACCCACCTCACAACAACTTCTTCTTTTTTGATGGCATGAAGGGAAATGGGATTGTGGAGTGCCTCGGCCCCAAGTGAACCCACACCACAGCAGCCCTGAAGATGCTGACCCCCAGTGTGCCCGCATGCATTCCCGTGCCCTTCCTCCTCCCAAGGCATCGCCAGGCAAGAGAAGAGTGAAGTTACTGGACCAACGCAAACCCTTTCCTGTGAACAATGAGGTCGCGCAGATGTGCTGCTAGCGAGCACCAGCAGCTGCTGCACATGAGGGGCGGAGGGACTGGTTGCCCCCCTCCAGCACCGCACAGGACTGTTTGCCAGCTCCACTAAGCGGGCAGCACCTGCAAGCGCCCTCTAATGCCTTTCTGTCCTGGTGCCCTCATGGCATCGCCACACCTCTGGGTACCCTATCAGGGATGCCTGCCAGGAACCAGTACACCTGGTTGCATAGGAGCCTCTCACCACCTTCTTGGACTTCTTCGCCTGATGTCACACCGAGGGGAGCATGGCCTCGGGGGAATGAGGCCCAGGCCCGTTGAAACACGAGTGGAACCACAGTTCCAAATGCAGACAGGTGCCCTGAGAGGAAAAACATGGCAGGCGGGATGTATTTCCTCCGGAGTTTGAAATCCTGAAAAACAACAGGTGGCATCTGGTGCGCTGTTCCTGAGTGTTAGTTGAGGATTAGTGAGTTCCAGCCTGGGCTGTGGGACAGAGGAAACAGTACTGGGTCCTCTAGGGCATTTGGGTGAGACCTTGCAAGTTGAATACTAGGACTGAATATTAGAAAAACTGTTTTAAAGGCAGATGCCAGGGTCCCACACCCTTGGGGATTCTGATCTGTGGGGCCACGCTGGGAGGGAGGAGCCTGTCTCTGCTGTGGCACGGGAGACTTGCATTTAAGGGCTGTGTCGGTCCTTCATTACCCCTGAATGGCAGCTGTTTGTGTTTTTTATATTTTCTAGATTCCCGTGGTCCTTGAAAAAGGAATGATAGAAATAAAGTTATTTGCTTTAGGATCTGTTTGTTTTTCTTCCACATTTGAAACTTCCTCTGATAGGGAGTGATCCCCTCAATTGCCTTTTTAAACCTGCTCCTTCCACTGGAAGAAATTCCACTGGACTCTTTAACCTGACTCTAAGATTTCTCCCCTCCAACTTGGTTCCTGCCACCTTTTTTCTGGGTAACACAGCAAAAAAGTGCCTAGAAGCCTCTGGTTCCAGCTGTGTGCTGAGTAATTCAGTTAACTAGAGTACACATGGGGATGGCCTCCTTTTGAAACTGACACTTAAGTAACATGCCCCATTCCCACAGTGGGACCAGTCAGAGCTGTCGGGGGAGCATCAAGTCTGAGTGGGTTCCTCCTCCATGTAAAACAGATTTGGGCCTAGCCAATTTGAATGAATAAATCGGCTCCTTTTTTGTTGTTAATCCTCACCCAAGGATATTTTTCCATTGATTTTTAGAGGGGTGGAGAGGGGGAGATACGGAAACACTGATTGGTTGCCACCCATACATTTCCTGACCTGGGCCAGGGAGTGAGCCTGCAACTGGTCCAGTGTTGAACCCATGGTCCGACGCTCTACCCATTGAGCCAAACCGGCTAGGGCTCCTTTCTATTTTAATCCTGTTGCATTGGTCTCAGAGATAGAGCTCAATCCTGAGCCTTTGCTCCTGCCCTGGGTGAGGCAAAGGCTGCGTTCCTGTCGGGAACTAAGGTTAGCGGTTTTATTGAAGGAATTTCACACCGTTTTAGAAATGTTGAGCTAATTATTTCTTTTACTTTGCAATGTGGGGCCTTGGTCACAAGGGGGAGCAGGCGGGTCTGGATGGATAAAAACAAAATTGTCATTGTAGAATCTTTGAGGCTTTCAAACTTTTCCGCCTTGTACCTCTCATGGCAGATTGAGTCATCCAGAGAGGAGCCCTCGGGAATTAGGGAGGTGGTGCTGGGAGCTGCCAGCCCCGGGCAAGAAATGTCTCTATTCTCATTTCTTCCAATTTCATATTCACCCATAGTACATGTCAATATTATCATAAATTGGATTTCCCGGAGTCTCCAGGAAGTGCACAATGATTCTCCCGTGGTTTCTAGTACCTGCGGGACATATGTAGCCACGTGGAAAGGAGGATCTACTCTTGAAAGTGCCATATGTTGGGGTGCTGGAGCTACCAGATGAAACGGGCTGGCTTCGGGGCGGCCAGGTTTCTCCGCTGCATACCCCGCTCTGCTGTCTGCGCAGCTGCCAAACTGGTCAGTGCTTACTGTGCTGAAGGCTTAGGTGGAATAGGTGAAAAATTACAGCAATAGGCTCTGGGTTTCGTCACAGCCCCACATTCTTGCAAGGCAGACCCAGTGTCAGTTTCTTCTGTAAATATGTGTTTACTGGCTGTGTCCTGTTTGCCCTTCTATAGGTAGGGAATGGAAGCTTAGGTGGTAGTTTTCAGGTCCAAGAGTGATAGTAATAATGCTAGGGTGTCACACTACTCCCCGGGTGCTTTCCAAAACACGTGTACTTTAGCTACATTGAATCCTCAGCAATCCCATGGGGGTAGATGCTATTGTGACAAGATTACAGATGAGGAAACGTCCACCAAAACGACTGACGGGGAAGCTTTTTGGGCAGAATGTTTAGGAAACATTCATGTGGCGCCGCTTAAGACCACGGTGAGGACGAGGAGACAGGCTCTGCCTTCACCAGGTCCTGAGACCTGGCAGTCACCACTGAGAACCGCTGGGCAGCCCCAGGTGCGAGGGGAGGATCTTCAGGGGGGTCCAGAAAGGCAGGTGGATTTTGTTTGTACAAAAACTGAAGCAATATAGCAGCGTAAGCCCATCTGCCCTCTGGCTCAGTGGTTGAGCATTGGTCTATGAAGCAGGAGGTTATGGTTCCATTCCTAGGACACATGCCTAGGTTTCGGGCTTGATCCCTAGTGGGGGCCTGCAGGAGGCAGCCAATTGATAATTCTCTCTCATCCTTTCTATCCCTTCCTCTGAAATCAATAAAAATATAGAGTCAGTGTAAGAATAAAAAGGTTCTTCCCCACTGCGTCACAGCCTGTCAGCTCAATGTTAGCCATGTAGCAGGAGCAGCTGACTTCACAACCAAACTCAGGATTTCGGAGAGAAACGTGAGCTGCTTTGTGTGTAGGCTGGGGATGTCACCTTTTATACCTAGCTCCCAGAGGTCACGCCTCACAGCCATTGAGAGCATCCTTACAGGCAGGCTGTCAGGTTCAAGTCCAGACTCTACCACTTAGCTGTGTGACCTTGGGCAAATGACCTTTTTACACCTCAGTTGCCCCATCTATAAAATGGGGTAATAGTAGATTCCTCTGATACTTGGAAATTAAATGAATTACTATGTTCTCTGAGTAGAAATTGCTCTATGTTACCTGCTATTATGCTTATTTATAAAGAACTTTTCTACAACTTACTTTTTCTCATTGCCTTGGTGATCCTTGTCAGTGCATCAGGCATCAAATTCCAAAACCACAGATGAGCCATAAGCGATTTAATCAGGCTGCTGTTGAGTGACATTGAGCCTGTTTTCATTGTACACACTTGGGAAAGACTTCCCAAAGCCAGATGCTCAGGTTACAGAGTATATAAATGCATTTGAGATGGGGATTCTTTCCAAAAGGCCGTAGGCTGGTAGCATTGTACAGCTCATTTGTTGTTTGCATAGATAGTACATGTGTGTAGTACAGGATTGCAAGTTTTACAAAGACACACGGTCATGTTTTTTTACAGGAAAAAAAAAAACAAAAATGGAACGATGAAAAGTAAATCTCCAGAAGCAACCATTGCAGGAGGGAGCATTTGGCGGTGGCTCAGGATCCGCTTGCTAGAGGTTGCAGTTGGCAGGGGGCAGGGGGTTAGCTGAGGGCCTCACTGTCAGGTCCTCTGAGCCTCAGCTCTGCCAAGTTGCAGAAATGGTTTGCACCTTGGTTCCAAGGCAGAAAGCCGCACAGCCTGGAGCAACCCATCCCTTTGGACTTGGCTAACAAAATATGGCCTCTGCTCTTGACTGCCCCTAGGTGTCTGCTCTTTCCATCAATCAATCCCCACTTCCCCTCCTAAATATGACAGATTTGGTTCTATTCAAAAGAAGATACCTAACTTCTGTTTCTTGTGTGGTAGAGTAAATTTATAAACCCTCTTGTGAGTAACTAAATTCTAGACAATACAAAGCAAAAAACAGAAACCCTACCAAAGAGCAACTGTTAGATGGTTCTGAAAAGTGAACAAAGGCAGGTGGGTTTGAGAGGGGAATTGAAAGTTGCAAGGAAGTGCCCAAACCGGTTTGCTCAGTGGTTAGAGCGTCGGCCTGCGGACTCAAGGGTCCTGGATTCGATTCTGGTCAAGGGCATGTACCTTGGTTGCAAGCACGTCCCCAGTAGGGGTGTGCAGGAGGCAGCTGATCGATGTCTCTCTCATCGATGTTTCTAACTCTGTCCCTCTCCCTTCCTCTCTGTAAAAAATAATAAAATATCTTAAAAAAAAAAAAGTTGCAAGAAGGCCACAAGGTAAGTTTTCTGGTGTGTGTGTGTCCCACCATGTTAATCTGAGGCATTGCTCTGCGCCAGGCAGCTAGGACTCCAGTAGGAAGCCTGCCATCTTACTGACCTGAAGAACCAGAAGAGAGAGTCAGAGTCACCAGAGTTACTGGAGAGGAAAATGCCAAGTAAGGAAAATCCCTAGTTGCATGTGTAAATTCAGCCCAAGACTCTGCTGGCCCCTGGACTGTCAGGCGTGGGACAGACACAGGAGGGCTGATGGGAACTGACTGTGAGCTGTCACCCGCTGCCACAGTTCTTGTTTTTTTTTAATATGCTTTATTGATTTTTACAGAGGAAGGGAGAGGAACAGAGAGCCAGGAACATCAGTGAGAGAGAGAGACATCGATCAGCTGCTTCCTGCACACGCCCTACTGGGGATGTGCCCGCAACCAAGGTACATGCCCTTGACCGGAACCTGGGACCCCTCAGTCTGCAGGCTGACAATCTATCCACTGAGCCAAACCGGTCAGGGCTGCCACAGTTTCATTGTAGAAAACATAAATGTCCCCTGAAGCAAAAACAGCCACATCCTTTGCAGGCTTTAACAAAATCCAGAATGTCTACAATATCCCCTCCCCAGTCACAACCCAAAATGGCCTGATATACATGAGACCAGAAACTTGGATTCAAATGGTCCGGCGCTCTCATCAGAACGGAGACAGTGAAACAGCATCTTTTCAATGTATATGTTTTATTTATTTTAAATTCTCACTTGATATTTTTTCATTGATTTTAGAGAGAGGAAACATTGATCAGTTACCTTCTGAACAGGCCCCAAACAGGGATAAAACCCAAAACCTAGGTATATGTCCTGACCAGAAATCAAATCTGCCACCTTTTGGTGCACGG
Source organism: Lasiurus cinereus (assembly GCA_011751065.1). NCBI lineage: Eukaryota > Metazoa > Chordata > Mammalia > Chiroptera > Vespertilionidae > Lasiurus > Lasiurus cinereus. The sequence continues at coordinate 4,876,313 of JAAGEH010000058.1, forward strand.
GACAAGGCTCCAACCAACTGAACCACACTGACCAGTGCTATTTATTGCACTGATTGGTTTTGAGAGGAGGGGGAGAGAGATAACATTGATTTGTTGTTCCACTTATGTATGCATTCATTGGTTGATTTTTTAAAAATATATTGTTATTGATTTTTTACAGAGAGGAAGGAAGAGGGATAGAAAGTTTGATACATTGATGAGAGAGAAATATCAATCAACTGCCCCTCCTGGGGATGTGCCTGCAACCAAGGTACATGCCGTTGACCTGAATTGAACCTGGGACCCTTGAGTCTGCAGGCCGGCGCTCTATCCACTGAGCCAAAACAACTAGGGCCATTGGTTCTTTTTTTTTTTTTTTAATTGATTTTTTTACAGAGAGGAAGGGAGCAGGATAGAGAGTTAGAAACAGATCAGCTGCCTCCTGCACACTCCCCACTGGGTATGTGCCCACAACCAAGGTACATGCCCTTGACTGGAATCGAACCTGGGACTCTTGAGTCTGCAGGCTGACACTCTATCCACTGAGCCAAACCAGTCAGGGCAATTGGTTGATTCTTGATTGTGCTTTGACCAGGGATCAAACCCACAACCTTGGCATAACAAGATGTTCCATCCTACTGAGCTGCCTGGCCATGGTCCAAAACAACATTTTAAAAATTCTGAAAGGCCCTAGCTGGTGGCTCAGCGGATAGAGTGTCGGCCTGTGGACTGAAGGGTCCCAGGTTCAATTCCGGTCAAGGGCACATGCCTGGGATTGTGGGCTTGATTCCCAGTAAGGGACATGCAGGAGACAGCCAATCAATGATTCTCATCATTGATGTTTCTCTCTCCCTCTCCCTTCCTCTCTGAAACCAATACAAATATTTTTTAAAAAATGCGGAAAGTCAATTGTAGAAGTCTATAATCAGTAAAAATAGGTATTTTCAGATAAAACTAAGAGACTATGTGACCAGCAGAAATACATTATAAGAAATGCTGGGGATCCTTCTCCCCTCCCTACTTGGGAGTCCATTCTGTGGGATTCTTTCCCTCTCCCTATGTGGGAATCTGTACTTATTCTTCAATAAATTTCCACCTTTACTGTAAAAAAAAAAAAATGCTAATGTTGCCTGGCCACATGGCTCAGTGGTCATGGTTTGATCTCGGTCAGGGCACATGCCCAGGTTGCATGCTTGATCCCCAGTGTGGGGTATGCAGGAGGCAGCTGATCAGCGATTCTCATCACTGATGTGTCAGCCCTAGAAGAGCACAGGGCCAGAGCTGGTGTCAGGAAGACACCCACAGGTTAGCTTCTTATATTAAGTCCACACCAGCTCGTGTGCCAGGCCCTGTGCTGGGCCTTAGGCAGCGGCATCAGTGAAGCCTCACTTCGTCACTGCTCCCTGATGTCACCTCGTGCCTTCTTGAGAGCAGGGACGGGCGTCTCATTACTGACAAGGTCCTGGGGACCCCTCCCCGCGGTGCTGCTGAATAAGCTGCAGGTCACACATTCACTCAGTAAATACGGAGCTCCCGGGACCTACTTTATCCAAGGGGAGAATACTGAGAAAGTACCCCAAACTACACCGCACGGGACTTTGCTTCAGGTGGGGGTGGAACAGGTGGGAACTGAGCTGCCCAACTACTTGAGGAGCAGCTGCGGAAGGGAGTGCCCGTGGGCCAGGCGGGTCCCAGTGGCTCTGCCCGGGTCACAGGTGGGGAAGGAGAGCAGAAAGAGGATCCACTGTTCCAATCTGATTTTATTGAAAAGGAAACATACAAAAATCATGTACAAAAAAAATTAACCAAACATGTACAGAAAATTCATTCCGGTATCTACAGCAGTGCATGTACAGAAATTTACAGGCTGGGCCATCCCTCCCCACTCCCAGACTCCTCCCTCTTCTGAGATTCCCCCTCCCTGACTCCCCTCTTCCCCCCAGCGCTTCGCCCTGGGGACTAAGGCTGGGGCAGTTTCCGCCAAAATATCCCACCCCCCAAATGAATGCCAGTGGTCACACGTGCTCTCTCTAAACCTATGCAATGGATTGATGGGGGAGGGGGGTGGTCATGGGCAGAGCACAGGATTCACAGTCTGGGCCCTCCTGGCCACCCCCAGATGAAGGTGAGGCAGGCTTGCCCACCACCCGCCGGCTGGCTCAAGGAAGATGGCTGGGCGCTGGGCTGGGGCAGCCGTCAGACGCACCCCATTCTCTGGCTCCAGGAGGCTAGTGGTCACGTTTGGCTCATTTGTTCTTCACGGGCCCCCTCCCCAAGAGGAGGGGGGGAAGCACCAGGGGCCGAGGCCAGGCCCAAAGTGAAGGAGCACTGGGAGGGACCCCCAGTGTCACCCCTGCAGCTGGAACGGGCAGCCAGCACCAGCAGCCTTTCCTGAGATGGTGGTGGGCGGCAGAGGCAGGCGGCTCAGTCCCCACCCCCTCAGTCACCGCCGCCTTCAGACGCTGAGTCCATCAGCCCTCTCTCCCCTGGCTTCTCAGCCAGGGACCCAGGAGTCCACATCTCCGACAGTGCACCCCAGGCTGGGCCGGGGCTGGGTCTGGAGTGGCTGCCTGGGCCCGCCCCCGGGACAGGCAGGGCTCGTAGTCCAGTATGCTACATGGTGCAGAAAATGTCCCCTGTGCTGGCCAGGGCGTCAGGATGTGGGAGGGTCCTGCCCCCCAAGTCCCCGACGTCTACCAGGCAGGTGCAGGCACCTAATTGGGCTCCATCTCTGGGGCTCCTCGGCCCCTGGGCAAGGGCAGCAGTCCCAAGATGAGATTGTACAGGACCCTCCACGGTGAGGGGCGGTGTCGCTGCTGCGCCTCTTGCCTCTGGGGAAAGAGGGAGAAGAGGAAGTCAGGAGGTGGTCAGGTCCAAGGGCAAGGAGGAGCAGCACGGGGTTGGTTCTAAGAGTGAGCTACATCCTCAAACAACCCTGGGCAGCAGCTGCTATTATTGTCCGTCGGGCCCAAATCCCAGTTCCTCTGCTCATCTGGGCCAATGTCGTCACCTCGAGGAAGGACAGCAAGTGTTTGGTGCCTATTAACTGTGATCTCATCACTGACTGTCGGGTGAGACAGTCACCCGACCAAAGTACCATGGGGCTGAGGGGTGGGGCTGGATTGCAGCCCATCCTGCCCTCCCCTCAGAGGCTGGCAAGCTGGAGAGAAAGGAGTCAGGAGCCCACAGTTGGCGATTCTAGAACAATCTGGACAGTGAGAACTGGGAGCAGTTCACCAGCTGGGCTGAGGCTGCACGGAAGGATGTCCAGGCAAAGCTGGCCCCTGCCCTCTCTCTAGAGAGAGCATGAGGCCTTGGGGTGTGTCGAGGACCCTCTCCGCTCCAGTGTTAGGAAAGAATGAAGGGAGATACAAGACCCGCCCAGTGAAAATGAAGGGTAAGTTACAGCACTCTCCCACCCCATCCTGGGATGGAGAATCCATCTCAGAGGTGAGAACAAGGCCAGATAAACCATCCTAGTGATGGTCCTGATGGGTGACCGGCACCAGACCTGCCTCCTTATCACTTCCCACCAACTCTAGTAGGCAGGACGTGGCAAAGGCAGCACCTCAGACCGGCACGAGTTAAAAGGCCTGCCACCATGACACGGCTCCCAGGCCTTCCATGCCACAGCCATCCCGGTGAACAAGCAAGCACCCTTTCCTGAGGCTGAGGGTGGGCAGACCCCCACGGCATGTCCCGGGAGACACAGAGGGCACCAGAAAACGTGCACCATGTAGAAAAACCAAAAAGAACGCCAATAAATCACATGGGAAACATTTTTAAAAATTCCCAACAATGGGTAAATGAACACGGACCCTAGATGTTGAGCCAGGAAAATGAGGGACTCAGAGCTCTCCTGCCCATGTGGATGAAGATCAAGCACAAATGGAGAGGGGACAAAGTTTGGAGAGAAACACACACTATATCTACAGGGCGTCCCCCCAAAAATGTAGACACACACTTTGAATATTATTCAGGAAGTGTTTATTAAAATACCTTTCACTTTCAAAATTGAACTATCAGCTGTTAAAGTGTGCATACATTTTTGGGGGACACCCCGTATATTATGCCAAAAAAAAGCCCCATGGTCCTAAGCATGGTTTGTGGCCTGGAGTAAAAGAAGCAACACCCGCAGAGGAACGGACCCCCCCCCATTGTAAGCGTTTTCCTTGGGAACGGGATGGGGGGAGGGGCCGGGTCCCGGAGGGAACCAGGGGCTTCACAACCTCGGGCTTTTGTTTTTCTTTGAATAAGCAAGCCGCGCGGGTGTCATGTTCGGACAGAGCCGTGCGACGCCCTGACGTTCGGGGTTCTCTGTCCTCTGCTGCAGGCTCCAATATTTTGGTTTAATCCGAGGCCGTGCGGCTGGCGCGGGGGCGGGGCCCGGCGGGGAGGGGCCTTAGGCCCCGCCCCCGAGCGGCCGGGGAGCGGGGAGCGCGCCGCCTGCCGCGCGGCGGGGGAGGGCGGGCGCGGCCGCGCCGCCGCTGCTGACTCACCGGCTATAAATAGCCCGGGATATATGAGCCGCTGCCGCGAGCACCGCCCTCAGTCCCGGCCGCGGCCTGGGCGAGCCGCCGCGCTCCTGCCGCCCGGCCCGGGCTGTGCCCGCCGCCGCGCGGGCGCTCGCAGCTCCGCGGCCACGCCGCCCCTCCCACTTGCCTGTCCCCGGCGCGACCCCGCCGCGCAGGGCAACAGCTGCCGCACATCTGGCGGGGCCGCCCACAGCCCCCCCCCGGCGGGAAGTCCCACCTGCCGTCTACCCCTCCCCCCAGCACTCACCCGCCGCTCGTACAGCGCGTCGAGGTCGTCCGCCATTCGCCGCAGCTGGGCCCCGATCTCTCGGGCCCATTGCTCCTCCTCCCCCCGGATTCCCGGGGCTGCCTGGGTGGGGCCGCCCGCCAGGGCCCCCGGGGCGCTGGGCACCGGCGATTCCAGGTGCTGCTCCGCGGGCGAGAGTGAGGGCTGAGGACCTGGGAAAAGCCGAGGGTTTGGTCAGCACCCATGACCTCAACAGGCCCTGAAGGGCACCCGAGGGACTGGTTCGCCAGGGCCTGCGTCGCCCTTTCCCAAGCGCCTGGTTTCTCTTCTGCCCCCGCCTCGTCCCTAGCGATTCCTTTTTCCCCTCTTAGGGCCTGATTTGTCTCCCCGGGCACCATAAAGCAAGAAGAGGTCCTGGGGCGGCTTCTGGACTCGCCTGTCCAGCTCCCTCTTATCCCAACTAAGAACCTCTGTTCCAAAACGGCGCCAGAGACTGCCTGCTCCATTTCACAGACGGGTTAACTGAGGCCCGTTCTAAGAAGTGGCCCAAGGTCACACGGGGATACAGCCACGGACTACACCCAGTCACAAGCCTCAGGTCTCCTGCCCTCTTGTGTCCAACCACAGGGAGGCCACACCCCCGGAAGTGGCAGGGGCCTGACCAGAGGCCAGGCGGGCGGCCCCCCCTGGCGCCCCCGCCAGGGGGCTGGGATGCAGGAGATGCCTTCCTGCCCCACCCCCTCCTCTGACCTCTCTTCCTCCTGTCACCCCAGGTCCTGGCCTGGAGGATCCCTAAGCCAAATACCAGGGCCTCAGTTTCCACACTTGAGACTCTAGTCTTGAAATCGAACCCCATCTTGCCTCGCTGCCAGGGAAGTGAGTTGGAGAAGTTTCTCTCTCCGAGCCTCCCTGGGCTCCAGGGATAGGGTGGGGCTGGAGGGAAACCGGGACAGTCTTGCCCTGCCACTGCGTACCGGTGGGATGGGGCTGCCGGGCACCACAGGGTTAAAGGCCCATCAGGCAGGAGACCTTTAACCCTTCCCTCCCCAAAACTCACCCCTCCACACACAGACACACTTTCCAACACAATGGCCCCTCCCCCTCCTTCCTCCTGGACCGCATAGAGGGCGGGCCCTGGCCAAAAAGACCCAGATAATGGCAAAAGGCCACCCTCGACCCCTCCCCAAAGTCCTGAAGTGCCCATCCTCGCTCTCTGCCCGCACTCTCTCTCACCATCTCAGGGGACTGAGGGCACCTCGACTAGGGGAGAGGGGCTGGGAAACAGCCCGGAAAAGGCCATGCATGGGCTGCAACTCAGGGACTGCAGTCAGATTCCAGGAGGGACTTCCCACTCGGCCTCCCCCACCCCCAGCCTCTTACTCCTTCTTCCTGCTTCTTGCAACACAAAGACCACACTGGCCACACCCTCCCTCTGGCCCGGCCAGCTCGCCACCTCCCCCCACCCGCTCCCACTGGGCCAGTTCCTCAGTGTCTCTCTCCCAGCTCTCAACGTCCCTGTGTGGGGTGTGCACTCACCGTTGGGGTGCGGGCCTCGGGGGCGGCTGCGGGGACCTCCAGGCCAGCGGGGGGCCCCCAGGGCGGCAGTGACAGCGGGCAGGGAAGTGGGGGCGCAGAGGTAGGCAGCTGGCAGCAGGGCAGGGGTAGCAGGGGCAGGAGGCAAGCCAGGCTCACAGAGGCCGCAGGACACAGCTGAGGGCACCAGGCGGCTGAGTGGAAAGGGATGAGGGCCGTCACGGGCCAAGCCCTCTACGGGCTCCGGGGAGCTGCCCTCCTGACGTGCTCGGGCCATGGTGCTCCCTGGGGCCTGCAGGACAGGAAGAGAAGGGTGCCATCAGCCCCCAAGTGCAGGGGTCACCAGGGCCCCACAATACACACCCCCTACAGGGTCCACAGGCACCTCCACTCCTGCACACAATGATGAGTACACACAGGGCAGGGATGGCACCCACCAGGCACACTGGGCCCAGATGGAGGTCTGTGTGATGGTCACACAAGATACACACCCACCTAGGGACCCAGGGCTCAGCAGGAGCAGCCTCCCAAACACATGGTGATGGGCACACAGGAGGGCAGAGAGGCACAGGCTGGCTCTCACAGCAAGTTCAAGAGCTCACACAGGACCCAGATGCAAGGGGCTGTCAGGTGTGTGAGTGTGAGGGTTGATGGCCCCATAGCACAAACTCACCCAACAGGACATGGGCAGGGGGAAGGTCACTTTTGGAACACAGTGATGGGCACATACAGAGGGCAGCCAGGCACTGGGATGGCTCCCCAAAACACACACATACACACACAGGAATACTGACCAAATGTGAACACACACACTGTCAGAAGACCAAATGTGAACACACAGGCTGTCAGAAGAGCTATACAAATAATGCATGCTGCCTGGCACAACCCATCCCCCCTCCCTATGCACAAATAGTCAGAATCTCACACACTGACCCACTGTTGGTATGCCTATGGACACACACACACACACACACACACACACACACACACTGACACATATAATCAGCCAATACAAGCACAGACAGAAACACACACTTCTCAAATACATATACACCCCAGAGATAAGGCATGCACACCTCAGGATTCACACACATATCAACACAAAATGGACTCACACAGACCAACACAATGGAAATATGCTTACTTGTCACCAACTCTTAGATCCCAGGACACATGTCAATCAGGCACACACAGACACATGTCATCAGACCCAGACGCATCACCACACATTCCAGCAACAACACACAGACACAACAGCAGAAGAGAACATCACCTACCCTCCTTTCCTAACCTCAAAACACCATCACCAACTGTCAGTCCGGACACACACCACACACACCAGCCAACTCACACAGCGAATCCCACACAGCCCTGGCAGCACGCACACCTAAAGCTCCCACAGAAAACAGTGGTCTCACGTGACTGACATAAACACTACACACACGCAGCCCACATGACACACATGAGCCAGCCGATCACGGAGACAAACCCCTCAGACCCAACACACACACACACACACACACACACACACACACACACACGGGCTCAAACAAGCTCCATGCAAGAGGCTGCCAGCAACACCCACTGAGACGCGGTCCTCAATTCCCAGACACCAATGCCAGACATACAAGCCAAACAGAGACCGAGACAACCCCCCACCACACACACACACACACACACACACACACACACACACACACACCATGCGGAACTCACAGACACTTGGCAGCACATTCAGCGGGCACTCATCACAAACGCTTAGCTGTGTCTGTGTGTGCCCTGGGGATACACAGTCACAGACAGTCCACACAGGCAGGGCACATGAGCACACCAACACATCGGGCAGATACACAGAGAAGCACACAAACACAGCTCACTCTAACAACACACAACCACCGAGCACGCCCAACAACACGGACCCAGAGAATCACCCCCAAACGGCATACACAGACAACTCTCCCAGAGAACACACACACGTACCCCACAATAAACTGAGCCCTCCCCTCAGGCAGGGCAGACACAGACAGCACTCCACACACACACACACACACACACACACACACACACGGGGACTCACGCACACACCCCAAGAGGCCACAGCCCCAACATTCCCCCGGACAGACACCACCACTCCCTGCGGACCCCAGCACAAACTCGGAGCCAGACACACGCACACACCCAGGCGAGACACCTGCAGATCCACAACCCCGCACACGCGCGCTCCCACGGCAGGACCAGACGCCCCCCCTGCGCTGTCACAGCCCCCCAACCCCGCCGCCGCCACGTGCGCCCGCCCCGCCCGCCAGGCGAGCGCGGGGCCAATAACCGGCTGTTGCTGGGGCGCAGCCCCCGCCCGCAGGAGCCGCAGACTCCGCGGCCGCAAGCCGCCCCCTGTCGCCGCCCCCAGCGGGTGCGCGCCCGGGGTGTGGCCGCCCCTCCATTCCGTACCCCCACCTCCACCCCTCCCGGACTGCAGACTGCGGGGGACGGGGCGGTCGGGGTCGACTCACTTCCCCGGGGCCGCACTGGCCGCCAGGGGGCGCTGTGGAGCCTGCGCCCCATTGTTTGTAAACAAACCCGCCAGACCGCTTAGGCACCTGCGCTCCTGGACCTTAGTGCCTCCAGCCCAGCGACCCCCGCCCGGCCCGGCCCGGCCCGGCCCGGAGTCCCTCCGGGAGTAGCGGGTGGGGAGAGAGGGAGGCGTGCGGAGGGGCTGCAGCGCGGCCCCCAGCGCTCTCCGCGCGCACTCCCGCCACCTCCTCCAGGGAGCCCACCCGGCCTGGCCAATCGCGGCCCGCGGGACTCCAGGTGAGCACACTCACCCCGGGGGCATGAACTCGCCAGCGGGGCGGCGTGGGGCGGGCGGCTTCCTTCAGGAGGGCGCGCCCGCGAAGCGCCGCTCCCTGCGGCGACTGCTGCTGCCGCTCTAACTGCAGTGGCTGCTGCTGTCGCGGTCGCCGCTGCTGCTCGGGCCGCAGGCGCGTCCACGTCGCGGCCGCCGCTGCCGATCCTGTGGCTGCGGCCGCCAGGCGCCCGCTCGCATGTGGCTCGCGCCGCGTCTCAGGCTGCCCGGCGGATCCTGGGCCGCTCGCCTGCTCCCGCCCCGCCCCGCCCCGCCCCGCCCCGCCCCGCCCGGCGGGTCCCACGCTCCGCCCCCGCGTGACGCCACGGCCCTGTCCGCCCGCCGTGGACAAGTCGGGACTTGCTGGCGCGGGCCGCGCCCCCTAACTCGGCGCGGGGGGTTTCCTTGCAGCGGAGGTGGGGCGGGGCCTGGCCCAGGGCGACCGCGGGACAGCCGGACACAGACACTGACACACTGACACACTGACTGGGACCCACGGACACACACCCTGGAACCGCGCTCCAGGGAACACAAAGTCACGTGCCGGCAGGGCCGCGGGAAGCAGCCCGGTCGGTCGAGCGGCCGCAGACTCACACAGGCGCACCTGGGACAGGGGCGAGGAGGCGCAGTCCCAGCTCCCCTGGGGCACGTCCTCACACAGGGCCCCGGGCACCCAGACCCAGGCGGACTCTCGGACACGGGTGACTGCGGGACGGGCGGACGGACCCAGCGAGAAAGACACACACAGGTGCACAGACACCCACACTGATGAGCGCATCCAGACCCACAAACTGACCGAGTTCACATTGGTGACATTCCCACTGAGCAGGCCAGCGAGTGCGCGCGCACCCACGCTCACACACAGCTGTCATGGATACCTGGACATCCAGCTTAACCAGATGACACTCTCCCAGGGACACACACAAAACACAGCCACACCAGCTCACAGCTGACACAGTAACACTGGCAAAAATGGACCCTCATGGCCCTTGCTGGTTTGGCTCGGTGGATAATTCGAAGGCCTGAGGGATCTGGTTCCATTCCCGCCAAGGGCACATGCCCTGGTTGCAGGCTTGATCCCCAGTGTGGAGCGTGCAGGAGGCTGTTGATCAATGATTCTCTCTCATCATGGATGTTACTGTCTCTTTCCCTCTCCCTTCCTCTCTGAAAACAATAAAAATATATATTTTTTTAAAAGGTTGTTCCTCACAGAAGACATAGATCAAGTCAGACATAAACAAACTGGCCATGTCTGGCTAGTGTGTCTTAGTGGTTGAGCATGATCTATGAACCAGGAGGTCAGGGCACATGCCCAGGTTGCAGGCTCCATCCCCGATCAATGATTCTCCCTCAGCATTGTTGTTTCTATCTCTATCCCTCTCCCTCTCTGAAATCAATAAAATATATATTTAAAGAAAGAAAGAAATTGGTCTCCAACACACAATCATACCTGTGACAAGTTGCTACTAACTGGCTCACCCACTGAGGGGACACACTATGTAGCAATGGGGCACACTTGCCACACATCTGGCAGGGAACCCAGAGCCAAACGGAACCCCAGGCACCAGGCGTGAACATGCCCGGGCAGCCCCTGCACGGACTCTCACCCTGTCTTGTGGGTTTCAATTCCCTTTCCCGTCTCAATTTCCCATGGTCACTCCCACCCAGCTTGACTGGCTCATCCTTGTCCTTCCTTCCCGCAGAGCCCTGGGCTCGGTCTCCCCTGAACTCTGCATTCCCTCTCTGCCACACCCCTAACCAAACCATGTCATCACAGGATGAATTGCCTCTGAGTGCCTAGCACTGAGCTGGCTAAGAAGAGGTGCTAGTCCTGAGCAATAGTGGGGCCAGATCCTACAATTTCCCAAGAGAAGCAGGAAGGGCAGACCCCACTTGAACTCTCCCAACTTTAAATATGGGGGACTGATTCAACCTCCCTCCTTCCCTCCCTTTCCCCCATTCATTAATGCGTTCATCCCCCTTCCTTCTTTTCTTCCTCCCAGTGTTTTTCATACTGTGGGTCATGAGCAAACCATAATCACTTTCCTGGATCTTATTGTTTTTATTCATGTGCAACTGGGTATTGTGTTTGAGATACTAGAGGCCCGGTGCACAAAATTCATGCATGGGTACAGTCCCAGGGCCTGGCCAGCAATCAGGGCCGATCTGTGGGGCAACTGGTGGGGTGATTGGAGCCCCCACTGGCACCCTCCTTGGCCTGGTGCTGCCACCAGTCACTATCTGTGGGCAACCAGCAGGGCAATTGGGGTCCCTTCCCCCCTTCCCCACTCACACCCACCTTGGCCTGGCACTGCCTGCTCACCTGCTCCATCATCCTGCCAAGGTCCTGCCCATCAGGGCTGGCAGTGTCTACACTGCCACCAGCTGCCAGTGTGGTAGTCAGCACACATCTAACTCCTGGTTGGTCGAATTCCCGCCCATGGGGACAATTTGCATATTAACCTTTTATTATATAGGATATTTATACATAATTAAATCGACTTCTTCAGAGGATAGTTGATGAGGTGTGAAAAATGTACTCTTGTATACCACCTCAATCAAGATTCAGAACATTTCTATCACCCCAAATACTTCTCTGTGCTCTTTAATAGTCAGTTCCTTCTACCTGCAACTTGAATGGCTCTTGACCGGGCTGAAAACAATACAAAATCGAGTGTAATTAAAAAAAAAATCATGAAGTTAAAGGAAAATATTGTTTTGTGAAACAGAACACAAAGAAAGTGTATTTTTTACTTTAATGAATAAGTTTAAAGGCATTTGAGAAATGCAGCTTTATGTATTTATTTTAAAAGTTGTTTTATTGACTTCAGAGGGGAAAAGAGAGGGAGAGATAGAAACATCAATGATGAAAGAGAATCATTGATTGGTTGCCTCCTGCATGGAGCCTGCAACCCTGGCATGTGTCCTGACCAGGAACCAAACTGTGACTTCCTGGTTCATAGGTCAATGCTCAGCCACTGAGATCAGGCATGGAAGTCATTGTGTGTGCAGTCTAACATGTAGTAGGTGCCTAATAAATGTTAGCATTCATCACCTGTGCAACTGGGTATTGTGTTTGTTCTGTGCCTGGCAGGAATGAAGTTAAGAGAGAGGCAGGCCGAAACTGGTTTGGCTCAGTGTATAGAGCGTCGGCCTGCGGACTGGGGGGTCCCAGGTTCGATTCTGGTCAAGGGCATGTGCTTGATGGGGGCACATCCCCAGTGGGGGGCCTGCAGGAGGCGGCTGATCGATGTCTCTCTCTCATCGATGTTTCTGACTTTCTGTCCTTCTCCCTTCCTCTCTGTAAAAAATCAATAAAATATATTTTAAAAAAAGAGAGAGAGAGAGGCAGGCCCCAGCCCTGGGCTAGCTCTTCGTCCAGCCAGTACCCCTCAAGCTGCCCAGTCTAGGACTACACACCAGTAGACCAGATGTGCTGGAATGATTTTCTAAGAAGAAAATGAGTGGGAAGAACTGGAGGAATTTGACTGGGGTCAGGGGAAGGAGAGCAGGAAAGGGCCAGGAGTCACCAGGCTTAAGCAGTGTCACCAATCAAGATCCTTCCCACTATTTAGTCCAGATCCTGTTCCAAATTATAATACACCATCTTCTGAGACCAGCCCACAGCTGTGGCCCATCCCCCAAAGCCCACAGGCCGAGCTCAGAGGCGGGTTCTGGGTCTAGATGGTCTGAATTAGAATTCCCAGCTCAGCCATCGACTGGCTGTGTGACCCTGGGTACGTGGCCATGTCTTTGTGCCTCATCTGTGAGTTGGGACAATAAAGAGTCCTATCTCAGGGGATTTTGCAGTGAGAAGGTCAATAAAAACAAAGCACTAGGGCCTAGTGGGTACTTCATACACATTCCCCAGCATTCCTACTACCAGTGAGGGGGTCTCCTGACTCTCTGAGAATCTAAACAAGGACTTTAAACTATGGCGCTTATGTTGGGGCAAGGGTTTCAAACCAGTGGCCGGAGGTACACAGCTTCTCCTTTTGAATAGTGATGCCTCTCAAAGGGATAGCCTTCGGCTCAGTGAAGTGATGAGACACCACACTCAAGCCAGGCGACCTGGGTTCAAATGATGGTCTTGATCAAGCAGCTTCCCCTCTCTGTGCCTCAGTTTCTTAATCTGTACGAAGGGGATCACCATAGGACCAACAATTAAATGTGAAGGTTAAATGAGTGCCTCAGGATCAGCCTGGGGTGGAGTGCTAAAGAAATGTGTCCCAGCGACTTGGCTGCAGACCCACACCCTCCCCAGCCTCCTGTATGCCATTCTGGAAAAGGGGATTTCTCGGCCCGGCAAGAGGGAGTTGGGAAGGACTTAACTTTTCACTGCGGGGCCTGAGTCTGGGCTTTCCGCGGTGGGGAGGGGCCCCCTGCGTCCCCCTACCCCACCCTTGTGTAACCAGCCTCCCAGGCCCGGAGGCTGGACTGCAGCCGGTGGGGGCTGGGCGGGGGCGCCGGCGTCCGCAGGGTCCGAGAGGCCGGCGCGTGTGAAGGTTACCGCTCCCTGGCGGGGCGGGGGCAGCGCGCTGTTGCTGGGGTCTGCTGGGCCTGCCTGCGCCGAGCCCCCGCTCCTTCCCGGCCAGCCAGTGAGCGGTACCCGCCGCCGTTGCCAGGGGAAACTCGCCGCCCCGTTACCCAGCAACAAGCCTGGCCCAACCAGGCGCGAGGACCCCCCAGGCCCCGCCCGCCGCTGCCCACCGCGTGCCCAATGCCAGGCGGGCAGAGCCGGCCCGGCTCCCGGAGACGGCGAGCGCGCTCATTGGTCGCTACCACGCCCGCCCGCATGCCCAGATCTGGGGGAGCCCTCGGCGCGGCGGGCGGGGAGCTGGGCCCCCGGGAGCTGCCGGGCGCAGGGCCTGCAAGCCTGCGGCCTGCGGCCGGCCCGGCCCGGCCCGGCCCGAGTGAGGTCCGGACTGGCTACGGTGCTCCTGCCTCGCCCCGCCCCGCCCCGCCCCGCCCCGCACTCTTGGACGAGGACGGGCACTTGGGACGGGTGGGAAACAGGGGCTCTCTATCCGTCCCTCTCCCCAGGAAGGTACGCTGGTGTTGGCCTTGGGAAAACAGGGACCTAGCGTTCCCCTCCCTGGAGTCCTGGGCGTCCTGACCCCATGAAGACAGGAGCTGGTTGAACCCCCCAAAAGGATGTAGGCATCGTGGTTCTTGAAAACAGGAACTGAGGATCCTCGCCCCCCGAAAAGGACCCAGGAGTCCTGACCCCATAAAAGTGGGGTGTCCCCTCCCTCCCCAAAGAACCCAGGCATTCCCTGTCCTGTGACAAGAGTTCCCTCCCCGAGGAGATGCTAGTTTCCCAGCCCCAGGAAACAAGGGCTGAGGGTGCCCCCAGAAGGGGACCCAGGCCTGTCTGATGCGATCAAAGTTAGACTAAGCACCCTGCCTCCACCGGAAACAGGGCTCAGGCCTTTGGGTTCCAGGCCTGGTCCCAGCGGCACCCAGCCCTGGCGGTGCTCACATTGGAAGACCCTCACCCCCTCTCCCCTCCCCTCCCAGCAGTCACCGGACCCTCAGGAGTCCATTTCATCAGATAGGTCCCTGCCCAGCCCCGGGTGCAGACTCGCCAGCTCCCCTCCTCTCTGAGTCCTTTTCCCCAGGGCCGGGCTTGTTGATCTCCCTGGCACCTGACCACAGCCACTCCCTTTACTCCGTGGCACTCCCTCCCTCCGCCCCCCCCCCCCCAGGGTCCCAAGCCTCATAGTGCCAAGGACCCTGAAATGTAAGCCTTGAGTCTCAGACCCACCCCACCCCATCCAGACACCTGGCCAGGTGACCCAGCCTCTCATAGTAGTCCAGCGTGTGTCCAGGGGTTGCCCAGGACCCTAGGTCTGGAAGACCCAGTCCCCCATAACCTTTAGTTGACCAACAGGGATCCCAGCTTCAGAGGTCCCTGATGTGAGCCCCCGGGCCACTCCAGAGAGGCTCAGGTTCCTCAGTCCCCATCCCAGGGAGACCCAAAGCCCCCCAGCTCCCCCAGCGCCGGACCCGGCGAGCCCAGGTGCAGCCCGCCGCTTCCCTGGTACCTGTGGGGGGCGGAGTCGAGGATTACTCAGCCTCCAGAATGAGGCGATGACATCATCCGGGGGGGGTTTTTTCCTCCGGGGGGGGGGGGGGGGGGGGGGGGCGGGGAAGTTTACCCGGTAACAGCGGCTGCCGCTCAGCCCCGCCCCCCGGAGAAGGGCCGAGAGGAGGAGGCATAAGCGAGCGCGCGCGCGCATACACACACACGTCCACTCAGCATCCCCTCCCCCAGTATCCCACATCACACACATCTTACTGGGACAAGGGCAGGGATGGGGGGGTGTTTGTGTGACTGTGTGATGGAGAGTCCTCTGTAAGTTTGTGGAGTCAGTGTGCTGTGTGTCAGGGTGTTGGCATATGAGGGTGCTGTGTGTGTGAGACCATGCCAGTGTGCTGTTGTGTATCAGTTGATTATGTGTGTCAGTGGGATGGTGCTGTATGTCAACATGTTACACATATCCCATATGTCATGGGGCAATTGTGACTATGTGATTGTGTGTCAGTGTGTTATCATATGGTGTTCTGGTGTCTCGTGTGTGAATGCAATGGTGTGTCCGTCTATATGTTGTGTCAGCATGCTGTGTTGTGCAGTGTGCTGGTGTGCATGGGTAAGACGGTGTGTGTTCACATGATCGTGTTTGTGTGACATTGGGATTGTATAAGTGTGGCAATGATGTGTTAGCAGGAAGGTCTGTGAACACAGGGTATCATTGTATTGCATTAGTGTGGTTGTATGAACCAGTGTAATGCTGTGTCCATGTGATCGTATCATTATGACTGTGTCTGTGTAATGCTGTGTGTCGGTGGGGTTGTGTGTGTGTGCCATGGTGCTGGTGTGTATGTGTACAATATGTCTATGGGATTGCATGTGTTGCTGTGTATATCAGTGGAATTGTGTTATGTTATGTGCATTATAATTGTGTGTTCATGTGCTTGCCACGTGTCAGGGGGAGATGTGCATGTGTGCCACTGCTATTGTGTGTATCTGGACAATGCTGTGTATAGTGGGACTGCGTACATAACTGTCATTGTGTCAGAAATATTGTGTGTCCGTGGGGCTGTGTTATACAGTACTACTATGTGCGTCTTGCACTGTTGTGTGTCATTGTGAATGTGTGTCATTGTGGCTGTGTTTTTCAGAGTGATGTTGTGTGTCCATGGAACTATATATATGGATATATAAATGAAATTGTGTGTCTGTGCGATGTAGCGAGTCACCGTGATCAGGCCATTGCTGTGATTGTGTGTGTCACTGCGATAGTGTGTGTGCTGGGAAAATTGACTGGTTTATGAGGGTGTCACTGGATCACGTTTGTAACTGATATTGTGTGCTCTAGGGACTAAAATCGTCAACACTGCATATGTGTGTCATTGTGATTGTAGGTTTGGGCAGTGCTGTGTGATCTGGGACTGTATTTGTGTCCCTACGATTTTGGGTGTCTGTGTGATGCTGTGTGTCTGTGTACCTGGGACCGTGTGCATGTCACTCGGTGACTGCATGGGGGGGGCGATGCTGCGTGTGTGTGAGTGTGTGTGTGTGTGAGTGTGTGAGTGTGTGAGTGTGTGTGTGAGTGTGTGTGAGCGTGCTGCGCAGTGTCGGGGGAAGGCGCGCGTCTCCAGGCCTCCAGCCTGAGAACAGCGGCGCTGCGCTCTGATTGGCTGCGGCCGCGCCAGTGAGGAGCCGGCGAAGCCTGCGGTAACTTGGTAACTCGGGACTCGGCCGCCGCGGGGCTGGGGGCTGGGGGCTGGGGGCTGGGGGCTGGGCGCGAGCGGGGCCCGCCCCCCATCTCCCTCCCGCAGGGCCCACTCCTGTGGGCGATCCCAACCCCGGACGCCCCTCCTGGGCTTCCCCTCTTCTCAGTGCTCCCCAACCTACAGCTCTGTCCCCTGGACTCCCTCTCGGTCTCCTCTGCCTCTGCTTCCCCATCTCTGCCACTGGGCCAGGTCTCTCCGTCTCTGCACGGATGTCTCTCCCTCTCCCTGTGTTCCTCTGTCTTTGTTTCTGTCTGCCACCTCCCATCTTTGTCTCTCCCTTGTCTCTGTCTCCACCATCTCTGTCTCTCCTCGTCTCCCCCAACTTTCTCTTCCTGTCTCTGTCCCTCCCTCTACCTCCCAGGCTGTCTCTCCTTTCTGTCTTTGTCACCCCTTCCTCTGCCTCAGTTTCCCCTTCTTTGCCTCCTCTTGGTCTCTCCCACTTCTTTGTCCCTCTCCCCCTGACTCCCGCCCCCAGCCCTCTGTCTCTCCCGTCCACAGCCGTGCTCAGAATTCACTTTTCATCCTGCGGAGACAGCCAGGGCCCCCTCTCTATTTCATCCTTGCCCCTTCCCGCGGGCCGGCTTCTGGCAGCAGGCCCCACGCAGGGCAGACTTCGGGAAAGACTTCCCGCCTTGGCTCAGCACCCGGGCTTTATCACCTGGGCCAGGCGGAGGCCGGGCGGCCCCGTGGCTTCCGGAGGCGCCCGGACGGGATGAGCTCACTGCGAGTTGGCTAGGATTTCATCAGCTTCCTCTGCCGAGTTATCCCCTGCTCCTCACTCAGCCCGCGCCGACCGCTAGGGCGAATCCGCCGGGCGCCGGCTGCTCCCTAGTGGCAAAAGGCGGAAGCGCAGGCGCCAAGAAAAAAGCCCACCTTTGCTACTCAGGCAGGGCCAGCTCAGAAATGCTGCAAGTCTGAACCCGTGTATCTTCACAGTCCCTTGAGATAGAAGCTACTTTAAGTCCTGCTTAAACAGAGAATTGAGGTCTGCTTCCTAAGGTCACATAGCAGAGGAATGGAGCCTCTGGGTTTCCGAGGGGAAAGATGGGGATGTTTGTAACTAACAAGATGCCAGTTTTCATTCATTCATTCATTCAAAGACTTACAGGGCGTCCTCTGTGTCAGGCACTGTTATGGTTACTGGGGACACAGCAGTGAACAAAACAGACGAATCCCTGTCCTCATGGGGCTAATACTCTGACAGACAATGAAAGATACAAGCAACAATACAGAGTGAGTCTTTTTTATAAAAATATATTTTATTGATTTTTTACAGAGAGGAAAGGAGAGGGACAGAGAGCTAGAAACATCGCTGAGAGAGAAACATCGACCAGCTGCCTCCTGCACACCCGCACTGGGGACAGACGTGCCCACAACCAAGGTACATGCCCTTGACCAGAATCGAACCTGGGACCCTTCAGTCCACAGGCCAATGCTCTATTCACTGAGCCAAATGGGTTTCAGCCAAAGTGAGTCTTGAAGTAGAAAAAGGAAACAGGGAAGGAGGCTGGAGAATGTTGAGGTTGGTCTTATACACCAGGATGTCCAAGGAAGATCTTCCTGAGAAAGTGATGGTTGAGGAAAGGTCCAAAGGAGATGAGGGAGCAAAGAGCACCCCAGACAAAGGGAAGGGCAGATGCAAAGGTCCTGAGGCCAGAGCAGGTACATCCAGGACAGTGAGGACCTAGTGAGCAGCTGGAAGAGCTGGGATTAACGAAAGGGAGAAGGTGTGGGAGAGGAGGTCCGAGAGGGGTTAGATCACGGTGCAGACTTTAGCTTTTACCTTGAGTGAAGCCGGAGCCACAGGAAGGTTCTGAGCAGAGAAAGGATGTGAACAAATTTAATTCTAAAACGTGCCCCCTGGCTGCCAAAATGGAAAACAGACTGTAAGTAGAGGGCAGGGAGCCTAATTAGGCAGGAGAGTTGATGGGATTAGTTGAGGCCTTGGGTGTGTCTGTGGGCAGGGACAAGGAGAGTGAGGAGCTCCCAGGTTTGACCTAAGCAGCTGGAACTCTCACATTCTGTGCACCTACTGTGTGTCTGATTTCGTTTAATGCTTTTGACTATCTTAAGAAGCAGGAGATTGAGGTGGGAGATGTGGTACGATTCTGGGTTATTTTTAAAAGGCACACTTCATTTTATTTTATTATTTCAGAGAGGAAGAGAGAGGGAGAGAGAGATGGAAACATCAATCCTGCATGCCTCACATTGGGGATTAAACCTGAAATCCAGGCATGTGCCCTGACTGGGAACTGAACTGTAACCTCCTGGTTCATAGGTCAATGCTCAACCATTGAGCTACACTGGTCGGGCAGGATTCTGGATTTATTTAGGTTTATTTATTATTTATTTAAGTTTATTTATTTACTTTTATTTGCTCAGTAGTTATTTGTGGAGTCAATGGATAATGGCAATAATAACCAACACATGTAATGTGTGTCTGGCACTGTTCTCAGCATTTTACCTACCATCACTCAGCCCTTCACTTGATGCTTATGCTACCTCTTCCAGGCAGTACCTCCTGATTGCCTCTCTGTCTACCCCTGTCCCCCATAAGGAGGTTATCTTGTCCTTACCTTGGACTGCGTAACTTGCCTCAGAATATGTGCTGCCCTTTGCCTCCTATCAGGCCTGGCTGGGCCTGCCTCAGTCTCCCTTTCCATCTTACAGCTGGTGAATGGAGCCATCCTATTCCCTTTCTCCCCCCTGGGACACCCCATATTCACCTAGCTTGCCCCAGCGTTTCACTCTGGTCTTTGCTCAAATGTCACCTCCTCAGAGAAGCCTTCCCGGAATATCTCTGTCCCCTCACCCTGCCTTATTTTGCTCCACAGCACTCCTATTACATATTAATTTGTTTAGCTATTTATTGTCTGCCTCCTCTTGGAGAAAGTAGCTCCATGGCGGCAGGGACGTGCCTCCAGCACAGCTCTACATTTGAAGCCCCATTTCACATATCTAAAAACTAGAACGAGGTCCGGTACAAAACAAAGTAGGTTTTATGTTTCAAGAACTATTTGTTGAATGAATGCCTGTCCCACCGTTAAAGTGGCCGTAGTGTGCCATGCCGCCCTCTGGTGGTGAATTGAAAACTTGAACCGCGAAAATCAGACTGCTTAGCTATCAAATTTCTACCAGATCTTCATATAGCCTGATAATTATAAACTAATTCTAGATTTAAAAAATTAGGTATAGCCGAAACAGGTTTGGCTCAATGGATAGAGTGTCGGTCTGCGTACTGAGGGGTTCCAGGTTCGATTCCGGACAGGGGCATGTGCCTTGGTTTCGGGCACATCCCCAGTGTGTGTGCAGGAGGTGGCTGATGGATGTTTCTCTCTCATTGATGTTTCTAGCTCTCTATCCCTCTTCCTTCCTCTCTGTGAAAAATCAATTAAATATATTTTTAAAAATTAGGTATATTTATATATATATGGTCCTGGTTGGTGTTGCTAAGTGGTTAAAGCCCTGTCCCATGCAACAAAGGGTCAAGGGCACATGTGGGAGGCAACCAGTCACGTATCTCTCTCACATCGATGTTTCTCTCTCTCTCCTCCCTCTCTCCCTTTCACTTTTCTCTGAAAAGCAGGGAAAAAATATCCTCATGTGAGGATTAACAAAAAACAAAAAAGAAAAGAAAATATGTTTTAATTGATTTTAGAGAGAGAGTAAGAGAGATGGAAACATTAATGAGACAGAAATATCAACATCGATTGGCTACCTCCTGCACCCCTGCTGGGGATTGAGCCTGAAACCCAGGCATGAGCCCTGACTGGGAATCCAACCGTGACATCCTGGTTCATAGGTTGATGCTCAGCCTGTAAGCCACACTGGCCGGACCTAATCTCTTCTTATAGTGGATGAGGGCCCGCCCCAATAATCTCATTTTCACTTAATTCCTTCTGTAAAAGGCTTGAGTCCAAATAAGGTCCCATTCTGAGGTGTGGGGGGTGTCAGAGATAGCTACAGCACTGCACAGCACTGCTCCGAGTCCACAGGTTCTTCTTCTTTTTTTCAAATATTTTTTATTGATTTTTTACAGAGAGGAAGGGAGAAGGATAGAGAGTCAGAAACATCGATGAGAAACATCGATCAGCTGCCTCCTACACACCTCCTACTGGGGATGTGCCTGCAACCAAGGTACATGCCCTTCACTGGAATCGAACCTGGGACCTTTCAGTCTGAAGGCCGACGCTCTATCCACTGAGCCAAACCGGTTTCGGCCACAGGTTCTTCTGAATTCTCCTCAACTGTGCTAAGTAGCAGGACATATTCTTTCTCGAACCTGCCCACTAGACTGTTGGCTCCCAGCCCCTCCGCCTAAGGCTGGACCTTCTTGGATGACAGAGATGCCATGAGAAAGTTGTGGGTGTCTGAGGATGAGTCTTTATGGTAGAAACCAGTGGCCATACACCATTCGACAAAACAGCTCTTCCCAGCAAAGTCCATTTAGGCAACAGCACACCGGCTGGTACATGCACACCTTTCCTACATGGTAGCCTTCATCTCTGTACCCACAGCTATCTCTGAGCAGCCCCACGCTGCCACCACACCTAGAGCTTCACATAGTAACAGTAGCCAAGCCCTCCCTCCCAGCCACAGCCTCAGGAGCCTCTCCTGCCTCTCCGGCTCGCAGCTTCTCCATCCCCCGTGCGCTGCACCCTGGCTAGTCTCTAGCCTCCTATAGAAACTGCCTCTGAGCTTCTCTCTCAGCAGCAGCTCTCAGCTCCGTCTGAGCTCTCTAGCCTCAGGAACATATTTTTAATACTCTGTATACAAAGGAGGCTAGTTGCCAACAGTGACATCAATCATTTGATGTCAGCAAGGCACGTGTGGACAGAATTCCATCATTGTGGTCCTTGCACCTGTTTATGGTACTCAGCCTTGAACATTTAAAAAATATTTTTATTGATATCACAGAGGAAGGGAAAGGAAGAGAGAGAGAAACATCAATGAGAATCATTGGCTGGCTGCCTCCTGCACATCCCCTGCTGGGGATCGAGCCTGCAACCCGGGCATGTGCCCTTGACTGGAATTGAACCCTTCCAGTCTGCAGGCAAGTGCTTTATCCACTGAGCCAAACCGGCTAGGGCCAGCCTTGAACATTTGATGAAGGTTCACATGTTCACAGTTGCCTTGGCTGTCGGGCATACTATCAACAAGGTCTCTACACTTTATTTAAAAAAATATATATTTTATTGATTTTTTACAGAGAGGAAGGAAGAGGGATAGAAAGTTAGAAACATCCATGAGAGAAAGGAGAGAGACATCGATCAGCTGCCTCCTGCACGCTCCCACTGGGGATGTGCCCGCAACCAAGATACATGCTCTTGACCGGAATTGAACCCGGGACCCTTCAGTCCGAAGGCCAACGTTCTATCCACTGAGCCAAACTGGTTTCGGCAAGGTCTCTACACTTTAATTAGCCTTGACTATCTGGGACTCTGGTGTGGTTCCCCACAGGGGATTAGGACTTCAATATATAATTTTTTGGGGGAGTGGGACTCAAATCAGCTCATAAGAGGGGCTATTATGTTAAAGCTGCTGTGAACGTTCTGGTACGTGACATGACTTTTGGTGAGCCCCGGCATGCGTTTCCATTGGAGTAGAACTTGCCCAACAGTTCTCAAAGTGGCTGGAGCATTTTATGCCCCGCCCCCAAATGGATGAGCGCTCCAGCTGCTCCAAATCCTCATCAGCTCTTGATGGTGTAGTCTCTTGAATTGGAGACATTCTGTGGTTGGTAAACAAAATATTGCTTTCCTGGTTTTAAAACATTTTTTTAAAAAATATATTTTATTGATTTTTTACAGAGAGGAAGGGAGAGGGATAGAAAGTCAGAAACATCGATGAGAGAGAGACATCGATCAGCCGCCTCCTACACGCCCCACAGTGGAGACGTGCCAGCAAGCAAGGTACATGCCCCCGACCAGAATCGAACCTGGGACCTTTCAGTCCGCAGGCTGACGCTCTATCCACTGAGCCAAACCGGTCTCGGCTGCTTTCCTGGTTTTAATACAGCCTGAATTTCTCATAGATGCAATTACTTAAAAAAAAAGTAATTTTTATTGATTTCAAGGAGGAAGAGAGAGATAGAAACATCCATGATGAGAGAGTCATAGATCAGCTGCCTCCTGCATGCCCCCCAGTGGGAATCAAGCCTGCAAACCCTGACCTCCTGGTTCATAGTTCGACGCTCAACCACTGAGCCGTACCAGGTGGGCACTTTGCTAGAGAGATGAAGGGAGAGAGAAACATCGATTTGTTGTTCCACTTCTTTATGTATTCATTGGTTAATTCTTGTATGTATCCTGACAGGTGATCAAACCTACAACCTTGGCGTATTGGGGTTACTCTCTAAATAACTGAGCTTCCTGGCTAGAGCCACAGCTACTTTCTAGGAAATATTGTTCTGTTTTGTTTAGAAATCAACTGAGGTTATTCACCATTCTTGATAATCACATCCCCACTACAACCCCACTTCCGGCATCAAAGTCACATCAAAGAGTTTCACTGCAGCATCTGTATCAAACTGCTGTTCCAGCTGTTTCTCTCTCTCTTTCTCTCTCTCTCTCTCTCTCTCTATTTCTCTCTCTCTCTCTCTCACACACACACACACACACACACACACACACACTCAGCCCTTTCTCAACATCCCAAATATAACAAAAGGGACTGACACTATCCCACTGGCAATTTTTCTAATTCTTTTATACTTAAATATATTCATTATAAGTAGGTGAAAGCATTTGACCATTTATGTTTTCCAGGGTAGTTGTACTAATGCATTTTTAGGTTTTGATTTATTATAAGTTACTTCATTTATTTTTTATGTTAGGTTATTATATTGATATCTTAAAATGATGTATGCCAGGAGGATATGCTATCTCTGCATTGCATCTCAGGATTGAAAAGGTGGTGTTATGGAAATAGCTTTTGCCATAGTGTTTGGGAAATCTGCTGGCCTAATGGGTTGGGAGATTGTGAAGGCTCTGTGAGAATCAGCTGCTTTACTTGTTCAATGTATTGAGAAATATGTGTGCATGGCCTTCTCTGGACAATGCTGGGGACGCAGTGGTGACAGAGACAACCCCAGCCCTGCACTTACAGGGCTCAGAGTCTGGGAGAAACAGACCCATTCCAGGACAGTGAGGCCCCTGAATGGGCTAGGCTGGGCTGGATGGAAGGAATCCGGGGGGAGCTGGCTTGGCTCAATGGATAGAGTGTTG
The DNA here is from genome assembly GCA_011751065.1 of Lasiurus cinereus. Lineage (NCBI taxonomy): Eukaryota > Metazoa > Chordata > Mammalia > Chiroptera > Vespertilionidae > Lasiurus > Lasiurus cinereus. The sequence continues at coordinate 4,900,454 of JAAGEH010000058.1, forward strand.
GCCTGCGGGCTGAAAAGTCCCAGGTTTGATTCCGGTCAAGGGCACATGCCCAGGTTGTCGGTTCGGGCCCCAGTAGGGCACATGCAGGAGGTAGCAGCCGATCAATGATTTTCTCTTTTTTAAATTGATTTCAGAGAGTAAGGGAGAAGGAGAGATAGAAGAATCAATGATGAAAGAGAATCTTGGATCTGCTGACTTCTGCACATCCCCCACTGGGGATCAAGCCTGCCAACTAGGACATGTGCCCTGATGGGGAATGGAACTGTGACCTTCTGGCTCATAATTGATGCCCAACCACTGAGCCACACCAGCCATAATCCACTGATTTTTAGAGTGGGAGGGAGGGGGAGAGGAAAGGGGAAAGAGAGAAGGAGAGAGAGAAGAGGGGGGACAATTGGAGTGGTTGCTTTTAGCAGGGGCTGGGATTGAATCTGCAATCCAGGCACATGCTCTTGACTAGGAATTGAACCCACAGCCCTTTGTTGCCTAGAACACTCTAACCACTGAGCAGAACCAGCTAGCGCTGTCTTGCTTTCTTTCATTCGTTTTCAAGTGGACTTCCCACTTGTGTAAACTTAAGGCCCTACACAACCTGGGTCCACCTCCATTCATTTGTGATAGTAAATTCATCTTTGATCCAGCAACTTATCTTTTCAGAAGTCATAAATGTTCTCCATTTATTGAGAACTTATAATATTTCAGGCCTTGTGCCAAACACTTTATATGTATTGGTTCACTGAATTCGGTACAACAAACCTGGGAGGGAGGTGTCACAAACTCTATTTTACAGATGAAAATGCTGAAATCCAGGGAATCTTCTTATATCCCCCCAAGGTCACACCGTTAGTAAATGACAGAGCCAGGATTCAAACCCATGTCTTCTGGCTTCAGAGTCCAGTCTTATCATATTACAAATTTTTCTTTTTAGTATGCTTTCACTGATTTCAGAGAGGAATGGATTGAAACATCAGTGATGAGAGAGAATCACTGCTCAGCTGCCTCCTGCAGGCTCCTTACTGGGGACCCAGCTCACAATCCAGGCATGTGCCCTGACCGGGAATCCAACCCTGATCTCTTGGTTCATAGGTGGATGCTCAAACACTGAGCCATGCCGGCTGGGCATGAGCGCTTTTTGAGCAAAGTTGCAGAGTATATGTCCACAAAGATGTGTGCTTCTAGTTCAATGCAGCATTGGGGGCAATCTCCCCAAACTGGTAAGAACCTTTCTTAAAACCTTTTCATAGTTTCCCTTCACTCTCAGGATAAAAGCTGAAGGCCTTAGCCTGGCATTCCTTCCTCCATGCCATCATTCCATTGATCATTCACAAATATTCACTGAGGTCTTTGCTGTACCAGGCCCTGTACTCCAAGGTCCATGAGACCGGGTGGGGCAAATTATGGCTCATCTACAGATGGAATATTACCCAGCAGTTTAAAAGGTTAACCACCACTTGTTAAGTTAAAGATACAGAATTTCAATGCAGTGTATCTACTTTTTGTTTTATTAGGAAGGCAAGAAAATAGTAGTAAAAAGATGTACTCATTCAACCAATATTTGTTGAGAGCCTGCTATGCACAAGGCACTGTTGGAGGCACTGGGACAGAGCATGGTAAAACAGAGGAGGTAGTAGAGAAGACAGACTGTTGACAAGATAAGTGAGAGATACAGTAGTTGAGAGTAAATAGAGAAATACAATTGGAAGAGGAAAAGGGATGGGAGGCATTGCAATTTTTAAATGTTGGTTTCAAGGAATGCTCCTATGAGGAGGTGACATTTGAATAAAGAGTTGGAAGGCTGTACACAGTAGCCACATAAAGGGCAAGAGATTACCAGAGACTTTCAATGTTTTAAACCACAAAATAAAATTACTGGCAACCTCAGGGAATTTGGTCTGCCCACTTATTACTGTCATCACCTCCTGTAAGGATACTTCATAGCATTCATCATCGCTTCTAATAACTGGTTCCTAAGTTCTGGTGAGTGCATAACCTCTTAGATTCTGTAGCCAAATCCAGCTGATCCTCCTCTGAGCATCTTCCGGTTCACTAGCCACCGGTGCTCTGCGCAGGTGGTGGGTCTTCTGCCTGCATAACCACCCCCACGCCCTCAGGCCTCTCCTCCGCCCTTCTTACAAGACCGCTCCCACATTTCTGTTTGTTATTTCACATTTTCTTGTGCCTTCCCTCATGAGGTAGGGGAGGAGTCCACCTCTTCCATCATTCTGGCCCCCCTTACTTCCCCGGCACAAGCCGGCGGTCAGGTTTCCGGGCGTCACTGACCAGTCCCTGGCACACACCTACTTAATGGAACCAGGAAATAAGGGAGCATGTAAAGGCCAGAGAGAGGAGATGGTGTCTGCCTCCTTCGGAGAGGGTAATGCAGGCAGAAGGAAGTTGGACAAACTTGCAGAACACTCTTGGGATCAACTCGACCCACTCCCGCGTCCACTCGTGGCGGCGCGGCGCCTTTAAGGATCCCGGAAAACGGGCCGCAGGACCGGAAGTGACCCTCTTTATTTCCCCTCCTCACGTGGTGCGGGCGGGAAGTGACGCGCGGGGCCCCGGGAGCTGCGGACGCGGAGGCCGACGGAGCGGGGAGTCGTGGATGCCGCGGGGTCTCCGGGACAGGTGACCGGGCGAGGGGGCCGGGAGCGCGCCCGGAGAGGGCGTGGCCTGACGCCCCACGTGGAGGCAGTAAGCGCGGGCAGGGGAGCGGGCAGCCCGCTGGGGCGGGATCGGAGTACTCTGCGGGGGGCGGGGACTGGACGCCCACATGGGAAGCTAGTGGGGCGCTGGCGGGGCGGGATGTCGGCGAGTGGGCAGGGCCCCGGCGTGGACGGGCAGCGGGGGGTCAGGCCGAAAAGTTGTGCCCGCGCTGGGGGGACGGGCTAAAATGTAGCTCGGAGAGCTCGGGGGCGGGGCCGGGCGCTGACTGGAAAGCGCTGGAGGCGGGGCCAGAAAGTTTTGCCTGATCTGGAAGTGGGTCCAGATCCTTGGCGGGGAAGCCAGGGGCGGGTCTAGAGGCTGACGTGAGACGAGGGCGGGATCAAAAAGTTGCCGGGGGACTGAGGGGCGGGGCCAGGGCCCTGGCCGGGGAACGCCGAGGTGGAGCCAGAAAGTTTTGCTGGAGTCGGGGGGCAAATTCAGAGCTTTGGCGGGGAAGCCGGCAGCCCCGTGGCTGGGGATGCCGGGGGCGGGGCCAAGGAGTGACTCGACCTGGAAGGGGCGGGAGCCAGGGGGCGTGGCTAGGAGGTCGGTTGGTGGAGCCGGAGGCGTGGTCAGTGCTAGCGGGCGAGCCGGGGGCGGGGCCGGCGCAATGACGCGAGAAGGAAGAGGCGGTTCCCAGCTGTTGCTTGGGGACGGGGGGGCGGGGCCTGCTGGCGGGCCCGCCCCCCCCAGGCGGGGGTGGGAAGTCGGAAGCCGGGCCAGGTCAATGACATGGAGCCTGGGCGGGGTCAGAAAGTTTGCCCCAGCGCGGGGCGGGGCCTTAGTGTTCCCGACGGGGTTGATGCTGGCGCTCGGGAAAATTCCGCGTCAGGGCTGGGCGAGTGTTCACTAGGAAGCCTCACCCGTGGGTACCGGGCTGTTTTCGGAATCTTTGAAGGGAGGCAGCTGCATTATTCTCGCGATGGTGGGGACGCGGCTGGGGAACCGTGAGGGAGGTGTGGGTTTAAGTTGTTCTCTGAGGGTTGGGGCAGCCTGTAGAAGTGGGGTTCGAGCTTTTTTAGAGTTATGGGATGGAGTTAGGGGATGTTTCTGAAACTTCCCTGGGAAAAGTGGATTTAGAATCTTCATTGGGATGTGAGCGGCATCACAATGAGCGCAGGGAGGTGGGCCTAGAACTTCCTTGTACAGGTTGTGAGGGAGGATGTAGCTAAAGCTCTCCTGAGATGGAGGCCTGGTTAAAACTCTCAGCACAGGGTGTGGAGGCTGGACTGGGCAACTTCGTTTGGAGGGAAGCGGTGTTAGCTGGTTTCTTAAGCCAGAACTTTCCTAAGGTGGGTGTGACTCTAGTGTTTACAGGGAAATGGTGGGTCCAGATGTTCACAGGGGGCGGAGCTTAAAATTTTCCAGGTAAGGGGCGGGCTGGTATTTCAAGAAGAGCACTGGAGAGTGAGGGTTAGAACTCTTTGGGGATGTAGGGGTATGTGTACGTACTATGATGGGAGAGAGGAAGCAGGTTGGGGTGGGGGCATTTGCCTTAGTTCGTGTGTTTCTTCTGCTCTCAGGAACCCCCAGTGCTGTATCCACATTTTGCAGGGAAGGTTTGCTGGGACCCTGGCCCCACCCAGTCACCAGAATGGTGAGATGGCAAGTTCTGAATCTGAGCTTTGCAGCAGGAGACTTGGGAGGAGGGGGTCCAGGTGCCAGATGCAGAACTTGGTTTTTCTTACTGTCTCTCAACTGCCTCCCTGTCTCAGTCAGCCACGCTGGATCTGAAATCGAAGGAGGAGAAGGATGCTGAATTGGACAAGAGGATCGAGGCTCTTCGACGGAAGAATGAGGCTCTCATTCGGCGCTACCAGGTGCCCTAGCCCTGCCCTTGGAGACCCCATCCCCTCTCCTCCCTGCAGTGAGTTTCCCTCACCTCTCCTTTTCTTAAAACCTTTTCATAGTTTCCCTTCACTCTCAGGATAAAAGCTGAAGGCCTTAGCCTGGCATTCCTTCCTCCATGCCATCATTCCATTGATCATTCACAAATATTCACTGAGGTCTTTGCTGTATCAGGCCCTGTGCTGAGTGGTGCTGGGGAAACAGCGTGACTGAGACAGCCAGGGGTCTGCCCTTCCAGGGGCAACAGTCCAGTGGGGGCACAGAACTGTCTTCAGTCAGTGTGACCCAGACAGAGTAGGCAGGCTGGGATCTTTGGGTGTCTTTGGGAGCCTAGCCTGGAGGATATTATGGAGGGCTTCCTGGAGGAGAGCATTCTGATACCTGAAGGGTGAGTAGACATTAGTCAGTTGAAAAGTAGAGGAGAGCATGTTTCAAGCAGAGGAAACAGTTTGTATAAAAACTTGGAGCTTGCCCTGACTGGTTTGGCTCAGTGGATGGAGCGTCGGCTTGCGGACTGAAAGGTCTCAGGTTCGATCCTGGTCAAGGGCATGTGTTTTGGTTGCGGGCACATTCCTGGTGGGAGGTGTACAGAAGGCAGCTGATCGATGTTTCTAACTCTCTATCCCTCTCCTTCTCTGTAAAAAATCAATAAGATATATTAAAAAAAAAAAAATAGCCGAAACCGGTTTGGCTCAGTGGATAGAGTGTTAGCCTGCGGACTGAGGGGTCCCAGGTTCGATTCCGGGCAAGAGCATGTACATTGGTTGCGGGCACATCCCCAGTGAGGGGTGTGCGGGGGGCAGCTGATCGATGTCTCTCTCATCAATGTTTCTAACTTTCTATCCCTCTCCCTTCCTCTCTGTAAAAAATCAATAAAATATATTAAAAAAAAAAAAGAACTTGGAGCTTAAAATTAGAGGGTCAGTGGGGAATAATGACTTGGAGAGATCAACAGGGGCCAGACTAAGAGTTTTGGACTTCTTCTTGAGGGCACTGGGGAGCCATGGAGGGCTTTTGAGAAGAGGGGGGCCAGGTCAGAATAGCTTTTTAGGAGGAACCCCTCTGGCTTCTGGGTGTGGTGGTGGATGGGAGAAGGTGATGCTGGAGACCAGACACCAAGGAAGAAGCTGAGGCAGGGACCTCAGGGAGAGAGGACATGTTTGGCTTGGGACAGTGACTGCTGGACAGTGGTGTGAGATAGAGAGGAGTGGGGAGAGTCCAGGACAAGATCCAGGTCCCTGCCAAAGGTGACAGTAGGTGGTAGGGCTGTCCCAAAGATGGGCCTGGGAGGAGGATGGAGTTTCATTTATTCATTCTTCATTCATTCATTAAAAAAAAGCATATGGAGGAGTTTCTGTTGTGTGCCAGGCAGTGTTCTAGGCTCTGGGATACATTAGCAAACAAAACAGACAGAGGTCCCTGCTCTCAGGCAGATTCTGTTGAAGGGGGAGGCAAACAATAGGCAAAATATACATAATGCCAGAGGAAGGGGCGGGAGAATAGCAGGTGAGCTGGTCTCTATAAGCTGGTCAGGGAAGGCCTCCCTAAGCAGGGGAACATTGAGCGAGACCTGAAGGAGGTGAGGGACTGAAGGATCTCTGGGGGAAGTATTTTCGGCTGAGGAAACAGCAGGTACAAAGGCCCTGAAATGGGTCAGCCTGCTATGTTCTAGAAGCTGTGAGGAGGTTAGAGTGAGTGTGGGTGGGAGATGAGCAGGTCAGACCTTAGGCTGTAAGGAAGCCTGCCAGACATACAGAGTCCATCAGAGACAGACAGAGAGTGCCAGTAGGAGACGAAAGTCAGGAGAGGGAAGGTAGGTGGACAAGCACACACTCAACGGCAAAAAAAAGGAAAACAGGAAGAGATGGAGAGTACACACACACACACACACACACACACGTGCGCGCGTGTGCACTGGTCAGGAGACGGAGAGAGGGCAAGAGTAGCATGGAGCTCTTCCTCCCCTGGAAATAGTCTCTCCCAGAGATCCTCCCGTCCCTCACCTCTTTCAGGCTCCCTCAGATGTTGCCCTTATGCAGAGACGGGCACCACAGAAGGGCTCTGAGCAATTGGCTGCAGTTTGGGGGAAGGTGCCGAGATCACCAGCAGTCTTGCTTGGAGCTCAGGAGAGAGGCCTGGGCTGCGGCCATACTCAGAAGAAACACGGGGCTTTGGGAGTTCAGCCATGCACTCACCCCAACACCCACCTCTGATGTGTGCTCCCAGGAGATCGAGGAGGATCGGAAAAAAGCTGAACTGGAGGGCGTAGCCGTGACAGCTCCTCGGAAGGGCCGCTTGCTGGAGAAGGAGAATGTGGCAGTTGACGTGGTGAGCCCCACACTGGGGTGGGGACACCAGAGGACAGAGAGAGGGGAGAACTGAGACCTGAGAGTCCTCCCCACTGCCCCAGATCTATGGGTGGCCTTCATCCTGGCAGCCGCCCTGGACTCTCCTAGTCTCCTTGCTCCAGTGACTGGAGTTTTCCTTTCTCCCCCTCCCAGGAAAAGAACCAGGGTCCTTTCCGGAGGACTCCTGGGACCCCTCGGCCCCCGGGGGCCAGCAGGGGAGGAGGCCGGACTCCCCCCCAGCAGGGAGGCAGGGCAGGCATGGGCTGGGCCTCCCGCACCTGGGAGGACAGTCCTGGGGAGCAGCCTCGAGGAGGAGCTGGCAGCCGCGGCCGGAGGGGCCGGGGCAGAGGGTTCCCTCATCTCTCTGGAGCTGGAGATACCTCAGCTGCCGACCGTAAATCCAAGGTAGGAGCTGGGAAGGGGCTCTTCATTGTTTCTCTCTATTCCTACTCTTAGATGGACTGTTTGCCTGTTTGTCCATCTTTCTGTGTGTCTCTCTCTCTTTCAGCTCCTCCATCTGGCTCTTTATCTCCCCGCCTCTTGACCAATGCCTGTGTGTACTTGCCCTGTCTCTGTTTTCCTTCTCTTTTTTTTGCTGTCAGGTATGTGCTTGCCCATCTGCCTTCCTTCGCCTGTCTCTTTCTTCTCTTATTGGCTCTTTCTGTCTGTCTCTGATAAACCTGTGTGTCTGGCAGGCTCTGTCCAATACATGTGCTTCCTCTCTTTCTCACTCTAGATTTGTTTGTGGGGAACAGTGACATTCTTATTGTAACTACTGCTATTGCCCTGACACCCAGATTAGGGTGGGAGGCTATCTAGCATAGTGGCTCAGAGCCTGCCATGGACTTGGGGTCACCCTAGTTCTACTTGTTCCCTGTCCTGGGGTAGCTCAGTTCCCCTCTAGAAGCTTCTGGGTCCTTGCTCTTAACTGGGAAGAACATCTGGCTTAAAGGTTATCATAAACATTCATGACATCAAGCATTGAAACCCTCAGTAAGTGCTCAATGAACATGACCTATGGATGTTTGTTATTTGTACTAGAGGCCTGGTGCATGAAATTTGTGCATGGATAGGGTTCCTAGGCCTGGCCAGCCATCAGGGCCAATTGGGGGCTTCTGGCTGTTTGCCAGGGCCTCCCTTTCCTGGCTGCCAGCCTGGGCCTTCCTTTGTTCTGTGATGCTCCCTGGTGGTCAGCGCAAGTGATAGTGAGCGATTGAACTCCTGGTCGTTTGGTCAGTCTTTTGGTCGAACTTCCGAGGGGACACGTGGCATATTAGCCTTTAAAAAAAAAAAATTTTTTTTTAAATTGATTTTTTACAGAGAGGAAGGGAGAGGGAGAGAGAGTTAGAAACATTGATGAGAAAGAAACATCAATCAGCTGCCTCCTGCACACCCCCTATTGGGGATGTGCCCACAAGCAAGCAAGGTACATGCCCTTGACCAGAATTGAACCTGGGACCCTTGAGTCCACAGGCTGACGCTCTATATACCAAGCTAATCCGGTTAGGGTTGCATATTAGCCATAGATAGATAGATAGATATGCTAAGCTGCTGTAACAAAAAGACCCCATTTAAGTCAGGTGGAAGTTTATTTATCTCTTATATGCTGAGCCCTGGGAATAAAAATGTCAACTCTAGCAGCTTGGCCATGTGCTTTGTATAAAATTTTTTACGGGGAGGAAGGGGAGAATTTGGGGGTGGTGGTGTACCAAGCCATCTGCCAAGTTACTGTCATTATTTCTATGGTGACCATGGTGTCTCAGGGTCCCCAACCCCTCCCGCAGTTTCAGTGTTTTGCTAGAAAGATTCCTGACTGAAATATATTTACAGTGAAAGAATTCAAAGCAAAATCAGCAAAAGGGAAAGGCATGTGGCCTGAACTCTGGAGGAAACCAGCTTGTGCAGTGGGATCATACAGGTTGCACTAAATTCCTCAAGCATTGCCCTGGCTGGTGTGGCTCGGTTGTGCAGCATCCCATGCACTGAAAGGTTGCTGGTTTGATTCTGGTCAAGTCACATGCCTGTGTCACAGGCTTAGTCCCTAGGAGGGAATGTGCAGGAGGCAGCCAGTAAGTGTTCCTCTCTCACATCACTGTTTCTCTCTCTCCCTCTTCCTGTCTCAAATCAGTAAAAAATATTTTTAAAAAGTCCTCAAGTATTGAGTATTACCTACCAGGGACTCTAATAGAAACCTAGTGCTCAGGGTTGTTTTTTGTTTGTTTGTTTGTTTTTAAAAAAATATATTTTTAATCGATTTCAGAGAGGAAGAAAGAAAGAGAAGTAGGAACATCAATGATGAGAGAGAATCATTGATTGGTTGCCTCCTGCACATCCATCCCCTACTGATGGGGATTGAGCCCACAACCTGGGCATGTGCCCTTGGCAGGAATCGAATCTGGGACCCTTTAGTCCACAGGCCGATGTTCTAGTCAAACTGGCTAGGGCCAGGGTTTCTATTGGGGGCTAGCCATATAGGTCCCCTCTGCTTGGTATTGTATCCAAATTACTGACTCCAGTATGGCGTTCAGCATACACCATATTGATGGCATAATCCCAGGTACAGTGAGTCCTCCTTATTAATGAATGTTGACCGGGACACACTGGAGCTAAGGACTGGCCTTTAAAGCAGACCTGTCCTGAGGAGACACTCAGGCCTGTCATGTTAACGCTTCAGCACAAGGAGTTGAGTGGTTCTTCCTGACACCCCGTGTGTCTCTAACATCCCCCATCCCAGGAGTGGGAAGAGCGGCGCAAGCAGAACATTGAGAAGATGAATGAAGAGATGGAGAAGATTGCGGAGTATGAGCGCAACCAGCGGGTTAGTGTCATGGTGTCCCCAGTGTGGGGCACAGCTGCCAGGCCTGGGTGAACCTGCCAACCCCATCCCTGTGCCTGCAGGAAGGTGTGCTGGAGCCCAACCCGGTGCGGAACTTCCTGGATGACCCCCGGAGGCGCAGCGGGCCCCTGGAGGAGCCTGAGCGGGACCGCAGGGAGGGCAGCCGCAGGCACGGGCGCAACTGGGGGGGCTCGGACTTTGAGCGCGTGCGCTGCGGCCTCGAGCAGGAGCGGCAGGTGGGTGCTGGCAGCAGGGGCATGCTGGACCAGGCGCTATTCTGCAGCCAGAATCTGACCTCAGCAAACGTCTTGGGTGTGTGCTGAGTGGCAGGCTCAGCAGGAAGTGACACAGCAGGGATGCAGAGCCAGCGACTGGCTGGCTCTCACCCCTTGACCTGCTGGTTCTGTGCTAGGACCACATTGCTTTCTTTCTCATTCCTAATGTTAGTAATGTTTGCTGCTCACCTGAGTGCCAGGCACTGTCCCACGTGCTGCAGCCAAGGGTTAAGACAAAGCCCCTACCCTAAAGAAGTTTACTCTGGTGGGAGCTTAATGAATGGCTATATAGGGTGTCTCCTCATAAAACCATATGCACACTTTGAATGACTATGAAGTTAGTGCTTGTTAACATAACAGTTCATTTTCAAAAGTTAAAAGAATCTACAGAAATGAATAATATTTTTAGTCAATGCCTATTTTCAAACTGGTTATCATTCTGGTCCAGGCACTGCTGATAACTCGAAGAAGCAGAATTGCAAATATAAAGAATAATTTTGTTCGGTACTCAGGTGCCCTCAGTTCGACAACTGTTGGTGGTGTTGTACTGAAATTTTATCTTTTATGTATCCTCATAAAAAAGTCTAGTGGATACATTGTCTTTGATCAAAGCTTAGTCTGGCCTCACCCATTATTTCAAATCAGGTAAACCTGAAAAGGAGTGAAAATTAAGTGAATTATCAGCTGCTAAAGTGTATACACACACTTGGAATAATTATACAAGCAGTGTTACTGCAATTGCATTTTCAAACTTCCAGTAGCATTTTAGGATGAATTCCCTTTGCTTAAAAGCTTAGTCTGGCTGAAAAGAAAAAATCCTCCATTGAGCTATCAGCTGTTAAAGTGTACATACATGTTTTTGGGACACCCTGTGGAATGAGATGCAGGTAATGCAAATGTCATGAGGAGGAATCCAGCAGGGTATGAGGGAATAGATCTGGAATGGTCTCTCTGAGGAGGTATCACTGGACCGGACCTGGTTCTAATCTCTGTGTGATCTTGAGCAGGGGCTCTACCTCTGAGCTTGGAGGACCTGGGGTAGAGGGAGTGGGTGGCAGAACAGGGCCCTGACTGCTGTCTGCTGTGGGCAGGGCCGCCGGGCTGGCCAGGGCAGTGCCAGTGACATGACACTCTCCATGACGGGCCGGGAGCGGTCAGAGTACCTGCGCTGGAAGCAGGAGAGAGAGAAGATCGACCAGGAGCGGCTGCAGAGACACCGCAAGCCCACCGGCCAGTGGCGGCGGGAGTGGGATGCTGAGAAGACTGATGGGATGTGAGTCTCATCCCTGCTTGCCCCTCTTTGGCTCCTTGACCTGGGCCCTGACTGGTGTGCCCAGTGGTTGAGTGTTGGAACTCCTTTGTCTGGCTCTGGTTTTTCACCCTGGATCAGTTAGTAATCGCTATGGCAAGGCTGTGTAACCTCCATCTCTCAGGGGCATGTAAAAGCACTCCTTTCTCATGTGTTCACAGGTCAGCTGGGTTCAGCTGGTCCAGGCTGACATTCAGATGTGGGTTCCATAGGGCGTGGCTTCTTGAAGCAGTTCCACTCCATGTATGTTCATTCTGGGGGTCAGGCTGAGGGGAGCAGAACATGACTGGCAAATGTGTAAGAGGGAGAGTGGAGAAACCTCTCCATTTTATTAGCCAACAGACCCAGCATCTCAGGGTAGGAACTTAAACTGCCCACTCCAGTGGCGGGTACTGCCCTGACTCCATGGCTGAAGGCATGGATGTAAATTCTCACGCAGGGAGGGCAGGAAGAATTGCTAACAGTGATTAGACCTTTGCATCTTCCTTCATCCCTCTAATTTGTATCCCCCAACCCAAACCCCTTATCCCAGTGGCATCATTATCCTCAGGTCTGACTTTGTCCCCTCCCGGGTCCAGGAAGAACCCAATTAGTCAAACTTAAAGTGAAGGCATCTTTGCATCATTGACAGGAGGACCAACTTCCATATCCAAGCTGGTGAGGCTTCTGAAAGAGCTGACAAGTCTTAAGATCAGCAGTTGTTTTTACCCCATCCTCTGTCTTTTGCTGTGTTGGGAGATTTCACACCTAGAAGTTTTTTTTGTTTTGTTAGTTTTCAATACTTCCTTGAGTATATGTTTTTTAAATTGATTTTAGAGAGAGAGGAAGGAAGAGAGAAACATCTATCAGTTGCCTTGACTGGGGACCCAAACCGCACCTTTTTTAAAAAAATACGTTTTTTAGCCCTAGCCGGTTTGGTTTAGTGGATAGAGCGTCAGCCTGTGGACTGAAGAGTCCCAGGTTTGATTCTGGTCAAGGGCACATGCCCAGGTTGCAGGCTCAATTTCTAGTAGGGGATGTGCAGGTGGCAGCTGATCAGTGATGCTTTCTCATTAATGAGAAAGCATCACTCTCTCCCTCTCTGAAATAAATAAAAATATTAAAAAGTTTTTATAAATGTATTTTTATTGATTTTTAGGGTGATAGGAAAGCAGAGGGATAGAGAGATAGAAACATTGATGAGAGAAACATCATTGATCAGCTGCCTCTTGCACGCCCCCTACTGGGGATCAAACTAGCAACCCAGTGGGGAATTGAACTGGTGACCTCTTGGTTAATGGGCCAGTGCTCAACCACTGAGCCATACCAGCCAGGCCATACCTCGAAGTTTTATTGTTGATGCTGGCTTGAGAGAGAAGGGGACCTTACCTGTGGGCCTGGTGGTCAGAGCATTTATTTTTGGATTGGGTGCTAAGGTTGTGCAGGTGCGAGAAATAGTATTTTGTACAGGTATTGTCTCTGATCTTTTTTTTTTTTTTCTAAAATTTTTTTAAATATATTTTATTGATTTTTTACAGAGAGGAAGGGAGAGAGATAGAAAGTCAGAAACATTGATGAGAGAGAGACATCGATCAGCCGCCTCCTGCACGCCCCCCTGTGGAGATGTGCCCGCAAGCAAGGTACATGCCCCCAACCGGAATCGAACCCGGGACCCTTCAGTCCGCAGGCCGATGTTCTATCCACTGAGCCAAACCGGTCTCGGCGTCTCTGATCTTTTTAAAGTGTAGGCAGCTGGGCTTTAGGGAGTTGTTCTCAGGGGTTAAGAATGAGGAAGTAATTATTTTTCTCTTATGTCCCCAAAGCAGCCTGCAACAAGTTTCATTATCATGTGTGAGTTGACTTTGTTAGCAGGTTTTTTTTTTTTTTTAAGGGTAATGGCTTTATTTATTATGTTTGTAAAAATAAATACAAAATGGCTACAGTAATAAGGTAATTATATTTCTAAAAATTAAAAACTTCAAAACCCTAATGCTTCAATGTACTTTGACATGAATATTTACAAATTTTCAGCTATATCTAGGCACTGCTATTATAATGTTAGCAGGTTTTTTAAAAAAATATATTTTATTGATTTTTCACATTGATGAGAGAGAAACATGGATCAGCCGCCTCCTGCACACTTCCCACTGGGGATGTGCCCTCAACCAAGGTACATGTCCTTGACTGGAATCAAACCTGGGATCTTTCAGACTGCCGGCTGACACTCTACCCACTGAGCCAAACCGGTTTCGCCGATAGCAGATGTTTTTTAGGAACCCCCTTTTTTTTTTTTAACACCAATGCAACCTACATGGTTGTTTTCCCGATAGCAGATGTTTTTTGAGTTCCTCCTATGTGTCATGGAAGGTTCTAGGTAATGGGGATACAACAGGGAATAAAACGCTTCTGGCTTCCTGGAACTAAAGAGTCCTGTGAGGAAGATGGGTCATGAGTAGATCTAAAGTTAGGTCGAGAAGAATAATTGAGCAGAGTGCACAGAGGGATGGAGGCTGTTGTTTTAGATTAGATAATACGATTACTTTAGATGGGGCTTAGAGAGGCCTCTGAGCTGAGGTCTGAAGGAGGTAAGGGAAGAGACCCCTGAAAGATCTGGAGGAGCCCTGGCTGGGTAGGTCAGTGGATTAGAGAATCATCCTGATATGCCAAGATTGTAGGTTCAATCTCAGGTCAGGGTTCTCAGGGCACATACAAGAATCAACCAGCCCGGCCAGTGTTGCTCAGTGGTTGAGTATCGACCTATGAACCAGGAAGCTACTAGTCAATTTCGGCCAGGGCACATGCCCAGGTTGTGGGCTCAGTCCCTAATAGGGGATGGGTGGGAGGCAGCCAATCAATGATTCTTTGTCATTGATGTTTCTCTCTCTCCCTCTCCCTTCCAAATCAATAAAGAAAATTTAAAAAACAAAACAACAAAAAAAGAGTCAACCAATGAGCCTGGCTGATGGTGGTTCACTTGGTTGGGCGTTGTACTGAGCCCCGGTTGCTCTCACATCAGTGTTTATCTCTAAAAGTCAATTTAAAAGAAAAAAGAAAAAGGATCAATTCATGAATAGGTAGAACAGCAGATCAATATTTTTTTTTCTCTCTCTCTCAAATAAAAAAACAAAACACAAGACCTGGAGAAGAGTGTCCTGGAGCAGCAGGTGAAGGCCTGAGGCAGGAACTCCATGTGGTAGGAGAACCTGCTTAGCTGGGCAGGTGACAGACAGTAACAGGAAATGAGACCAGCAGGAAGCTAGGGATCATGTACTTCCCAAATTTTTGTTCTAGGGGGTCAAATACTGAATTTTTTCTTTCTGTATTTGTCATATGATGCCAAATTTGCCTCTTGTCTGTCACCTGATCCTGCCCCCCTCTTAATCAGAAACACCCCTCTGGTTGACCATGTCTCCTGCTTGATTTCTGACCCTGGCCCCCAGCTTCCTCTTTGTTTTTGTTTTGTGAATCCTCACCTGGAGGACATTTTCTCCACTGATATTTAGAGAGAGAGGGAGGGATGGAGGCGGGGCGCAGAGAGACACACACACACACACATCCATTGGTTGCCTTCTGCATGGACCCCGACCAGTGCCTGGAATTGACCTACAACCCAGGTACTTGCCCTTGACCAGGAATTGAACCCATGACCTTTCATGCTCAGGCCAACTAACTACTGAGCACAGTGGCCATGGGCCATCTTTCCTTCTTCTCTCTTCCCATCCCTGTTGCTTCCACTGTTCCCCCAGCTTCCCGCTCACCTTTTCTCTTTCCCCAGGTTCAAGGATGGCCCAGCCGCTGCCCTTGAACCATCTCACCGATACGGTGAGTGGGTGTCACTGGGTGGGGTGAGGCAACTGGCTGGACCAGGTGTTGGGGTAGGTGGTTTGTGCTGTGTTCCCCTCCCCCAGCAGCTCCTGGGTTCTGTTGCAGATGACCAGGCGTGGGCCCGGCCTCCCAAACCCCCCACTTTCAGGGAGTTCCTGTCCCAGCACAAAGCTGAGGTCAGCCGCAGGAAGAGGAGGAGCAGCCGATCCCAGGCCAAGGCAGTCGCCCGTGCCTACAGGTGGGCACTGCCTCCCTGGCGTGTGCGCGCTCCACGTGAGGCTGGGTGGCCTACACCCTGTTCTTCTCTGACTTGTTTACTTGTGGTTGGTGTGTGTCTCAGGGCACTTGTCTCTCTGTGAGTCAGGCCCTTTGTTTGCAGGGGTTGGGGCCTGTCTCTCCACTTGTCACTCATCTGTCCCCTCCTCCTCTTCCACCCATCTCCGCTTCTTCCACCTGCTCCTCACTCCATTGTCTGTGTGTCCCGGACACCTGAAGACACACCCGCCATTTCCTCTTGAGTGCTCCAGCACCAAGCCTCCTCTGGAAATCCTGCTACCCCTCTCGCCCACAAGTTGAATTTTGAACCTCTTCACTGGGGAGGAGTTGGAGGTGGGGTCCCTTCCTCCTGTGACCTACAGGCTTCACAACCCTTTCCTCTGACCTCTCCAGTGACCACGATGACCGCTGGGAGACAAAGGAGGCAGAGCCCCCAGCCCCTGAGGCCTCACAATCCACTCTCCCCGAGGAGATGCTCACACAGGTAAGGCGGATTGTCATTTCTGGGTAGGATTGCTCAGGGCCCCTACTCTCTTTGACTTGCCTTGTGTTCCCCACAGCTGCCTGAGACCCCAGCTCCTGCTCACCGGCCTCCTGAGGACCAGGGGGAGGAGGACAAGGGGGACGAAGATGAAGAGGAGGAAGACGAAGGGGAGGACGAGGAATGGGAAGATGTGAGTGAGGGCGAGGAGGAGATTGAAGAGGAAGAAGAGGCTGATGATGATGAGGAGGAGGAAGACCCAGCCCAAGACCACCAACCCCAAGAATCTGAGCCCCCTGGGAGCGCCGGCAGTGAGCAGGCCAACAAAGAGCCCTCTAGCCCTGAGGAGCCCCTGCCACATTCCCAGTCCCCTGCCACACCATCCAGCCCCTTCTCACCCCCCGGGGGCCACCAGCCTGTGTCTGACTGGGGTGAAGAGATGGAGCTGAATTCTCCCCGGACCACCCACCCGGCTGATGCCCTTTCTCCGGGTGAGGCCTGGCCTTTTGGAAATGCATGAAGCTGCTTGTGTGTGTGTTCAAAGGGTGCATGGGCTTGGGGTGGGGGGGACCCTCAGAGGCTAGGCCCCTGGGATCCTATGTGCCTCACGGCCCTGGCTAGTGAGGACAGTCCATGCTCATGTGTCTACTGCCCTTACTGATCTCTGAAATTCCCATCCCCAGGTACTGCCCCTGCTCTGGGTCCTGCCAGAGCTCCCTCTCTAATAAAGAGTTCATGTTCAGTGACATTCCCATTCAAATGACATTCCCAAGGTGTGTCCTTGAACCCCCTTTCCCTTGGGCCCTTCTGTCTTGGCGGACTACTTGGACAGGGAGGGGCTTGACCAAGCCTCCTCCTCCTCCAGGAGATGACCAGCCAGCCCCTGCCTCCTTGGAGAGCGGGCCCAGCCTCCCTGGAATCCAGAAAGCTGAAGAGGAGGGGTCCGAGGCAGCTCCAGGTGGGGGAGCGGTGGGCCCTGGAGATGTCTGCTTCCTTCCTCTTCCTCTGGAGCTGAGGGGAGGAGGGCTTGGTGGAGTGTGATGGAATGGAGCTGGGCTCCATCACCAGTATGTGGGGTAGCCCCTGGACCTGGGTGGAGTGAGAAGGTCAGGGGGTGGATTCCTGGGGCCCAGTTACTGGGAACCTAGTGGAGGGGGCTGGGGATGAGAAGGTAGAGCCATGATGGGATTAGGATTTAGAGATGGACCTCAGGGGTTTGGGAAATAAAGGGGTGGAGTTAAAGGCGGGATTAGAAATTTGAATAGATTAAAAAAAGTGGGGAGGGCAGTCTAATGGATTTATCTGTGAGCTGGATTAGATTTTTGATGTGTAAGTGGGGTAAATTATAATAGAAATGCAGACTCTATTAGAATGTTGGGTTCAATGGCATAGGAGGGAGACTGAACCCCGTTTCTCCACCTCCCCTCTGGAAGCTGGGTTGTGAAGCAAGCACCTCCCCCCAGGAGTGGGATTACAGTTTGGGAGCAGAGCCGGGGAAGGTCTGGTTAGAACTCAGGAGGCAGGCAGGTGGACAAGGGGAGCAGGAGCAGTAGGGCAGTCATGTTAGAGAGAGGTTTAAGCCCATGAGGTGGGTGGGCTGGGGTCTGAGAACAGAGTTTAGGGTGGTGGGTGAGGCCAGGTGTCCTTTGTGTTAGCCAAGTGACCGTGATGTCGTTACGGTATTCCATTTATTTTCTCGATTGTAGAGAGGGTTTTGCTTCGAGATTAGTTTTGGGGTCCCTAAACCACTTAGAACGGGGGTGTCTGTAGCCAAGCTCAATCGAGATGAGGGGCAGGGTTGTCTTGGGACTGTTCCCCTCCGCTAACCACCCCTTTTTTCCCCAGAGGTAGGCCCCGAGGGCCAGGAGACTGCGGAGATCACCGACTTCCAGAGGGTGCGTTTCTGCAAGGTGGTGGCAGCCGCCCCACCACCGGGGGCCGCCCGCTGACCGTGCCGCCGACTCTGCACTAACTTCCCGCAGCCTCGCCCCTCTGTCTTTTGCTTCTGCCACACTCCATCCAGGCGAGGGTTAAATGTCAGGGGGGAGGAGCCTGAGTCAGCGACCGGCGTGGGGCCAGGGCATTCTTTAGTCCAGTTTCACAAATTGGGGGGCGCCGGCGACCCGGATGGCTGAGACGGCTCCGAGTGACCCAGCTGTGGAGGTCTCGGTGGGTAGGTGCTAGTCTCCGGGACAAGTTTCCCGCCGCCAGGAGATTACATCTAAGGCATGGCTACTAGCGGTGACTCTTCAAGGACTTGAACTGCTCAGCCACCAGTTGTCTATTAAACGCAGCGCTTTCGCTAACCTTCGGGCTGTGTTTCTGGCGGGGGCGGACTGGGTTGCTGTGCTTGGCAGGCTTTTCTGAGGCGGAAGAGGCGGGAGGAAGGGGTCTCTTTCTCCACCCCCCCCTGATACCTCTTCCCTCCCCCCTCTCACAGGCCTCCCCGAATTCCTGAAGACACTGCTGGGTGGGCACTGAAGCTTCCTGCCTTGATGGGGTGGGCGTCAGGAGGGGTTAGTCTGGCCGTTCCGGCTGTCCTGGCTGTGCTCTCCTGAAGCCACTCTGGACTCCTGGCTTAGGGAGAGGGAGAAATTGCAGGTGGAGGGGGAGGGGTTAGGGGAGGGGCGTGTTGGAGTGTGGAGTTGAGCTGCAACTGGAACACACAGTATGGAGGAGATAGGTCTTTGTGGGGCCTGATTATGGTTTCTGGGAGGGCCAGAATCCTGGTGTGCGGAATGAGAACGGGAACGCATTAGGATATGAGGGGGCCTCCAGAGCCGGTTTAGATGGAAGTTCCTAACGCTGGTGTGGGGCGCAGCCACCTAGGGGAGGTAGAGGTAGTGGTTAGAATTCGGTGGTGGAACGAGTGGAGTGCGGGGAAGAAAAGTTATGGAGCCTGGACTAGAGAGAGGGGAAGCCAGGGGCAGAAGAGGACAGAGTCGAATGCTGGAGTGTAGTCTGATTCAGAGGAAATTAAGCTGGAACTGGGGCTTGCGAGGCCTGAGCCCGGTAAGGGGGCGGGGCTCGGAGGCGAGGCTAGATGCCAGGAAGAAGTCTGAGTCCCTTAAAGGGGAGAGGGTTAAGGCGGGGAGAAGCTAGGCGCTGGGCGGCCTCGCATTTAAGAGGCATGGGTAGCCCTGGCTGATGTGGCTCAGTTGGGCGTCCTCCCGTGCACCATTGCCCCTCAGGGCACCTGCCCGGTTGGACTCCATCCCGCAGCAGAGGGCGTGCAGGAGGCAGCCAATCGTATTTCATTCTCACAGATGTTTCTCCCTCTCCTCTAACAGTCAATAAAGTAGGGAAGTTTTTCTAAAAAATAAGAGCCGTGGGTTGTGAAGCAAGCACCTACTGGAGTCGGCTGGGCTATTCGGGGGGAAAAAACCGGTATTACAATCTTGGGGCGGGGCCAGGACGCCGTGGTTAAGCCTTAGCTTGGTAGTGGTTGGCCGGAGGCTGATGGGGGCGGGTCTAGGAGGAGGAGGAGGCCGTTCTGCGGGGGGGCGTGGCCATGCTGGCGAGGGCGCGGTTGGACCTGGGAGCTAGAGGGCGCGGAGGCGGCCTCCGAAGGGGCGGGGCCTACGGCGAGGGGCGGGGCCTGTGCTGGCAGCTGCGCGGGCCGAGTGGGCTGCGGAGATGCGGGGGACGAGTTGTGTGGGCGGCGGCGGCGAGAGCCCGGGTGGCGCGGGGCTGAGCGAAGGCCCGCGCGGCCGGTGGCTGCGCCTGGCTCCCGTCTGCGCCTACTTCCTCTGCGTCTCGTTGGCCGCGGTGCTGCTCGCCGTCTACTACGGTCTCATCTGGGTTCCCACGCGGCCCCCCGCCGTCCCCGCCGGCCTGCAGCCGAGCGCGCCGTCCTCTCCGTGTGCTGCCCATCCGGGCGCACCGCCTGCCCCGGCGCCCGCCGCTGCCTCCGTTTCCTGCTTCCTGGGAGCCGCCGGCGGGCCGCGACCCCAACTCGAGCTGTCGCGCAGCCGCCGCCGTCGCCGCCACAGCGACCCTAGCCGCCACCCGAGCCATCAGATGCCCAGAGAGACACCCGAGGCCGCGGGGGGCGGATGGGGGGGCGAGGACCAGGGTAACGATCCATTCCGACCCTAAGCCGTACCACAGGCCCTCGAGAGCCCGCGCCCCACCGAGGATGCCCGTTCCCGTCTGGGCCAGGATTCCGTCTTCATTGAAGTAGCCTAGTGTTTCTGGAGCTGTCATCCTGAAGAATGGGGGTGAAGGGGGGCTGGCTCGGAGCGCCCACCATCTGGCAGACCACCTCCTGTCCCTCCCTCCATAGGATTCTGAGCACAGAGCCCACAGCCCCCTCCTCTCTGACTCTCGGCGTCTGTCTGTCCACCTGCAATAAACTCCAGACCCACCTTTCTGGTGCTGTTTGTCTTGTCTGCTGAGTTTGTGAGGGAAGCCTTTCCTGGCGCTTGATCTTTGTTCGTCTTGCTCGGAGTGGGCCGGGTGTGTGCTTCCTCTCTTACGGGGTCCCTTTTCGTGCATCCCCATTTTGGGGTGGGATGGGAAAAGGCTTATCTGTAACAGGACAGTTGAAGGTCAGACGGTGAGAACTTCACAGGCTTTTGCATGCGCCTTTGGCGACAAGGCGAGCGTCCGCCCTCCTGTCACAGCACAGGAGGTGGGGGGAGTCGGGAGGGGGAGGTAGGATAATGTGGACCAAGCACTAGGGTTCTGGGATCTGTGCTCAATGTAATGACAATGTCGGGGACTAAGCCACCCCGAGATGCCAGGATGGTGCTGGGAGGGGAGCCTTCTGGGGTCTGAGAGATGAGCGCGGGCAGCAAAGATGGGGGGCTGCTCTGCCGCCCCGAAACCACGGAGGAAGTCCTCAAAGCACTGTGCCACCTCCCTGGGCTGCGGGGCGGCTGGCAAACCAAGGCAGAGACACTGGTCCGGCTGAGAGAGGCAGCTGAGCACCTTAGTCCTCCCTAGAAGCCACCGCTGGCTCTGGGCAGGCGCTGGGCCCTGCAGGCAGGAAGCGGTTTTCCTCTCCAGCCTCCTCCTCCGAACCAGAGACTCCCAGGGGGGTGGAGCTCAGCCTCCGCCCTCAGGCTGGCGCATCTGTGGCTGCTGTGCTGGGAAGGTCAGCCATTCCTTCCGTTACCCCCTCCCCTCCACCCCTCAGTACACTCCCAGAGGTGACTCCGGGGGAAGGGAAACTGGGGAAGCCAGCAGCCATTTGCCGCTAGCATGGGTGGTGGTGGTGAGGGGCGCTGACTTTGAGACAGGATGTCAGGTTCACATCCCAACTTTTCCCCCTGGCGGCGTGACTGCGGGCCGGACACGGCCTCTTTGGCCTTGTAAAGTGAAGATGATGCTAATGTTTATGGTAGAGTTTCTCTGAGGGTTAAATAAGCCCGTGAGCTTAGAACAGCATCATCATCTTTCTCTCCACCTCCCTCTGTCCCGGGTCCCTCTCCAGTTTGGCTCAGTGGAGAGAGCAGCGGCCTGTGGACTGAAGGGTCCTGGGTTTGATTCTGGCCAAGGGCACGTGCTTGGGTTTCAGGCTCGATCCCCTGTTGAGGGCCTCCAGGAGACAGCCCATCTATGATTCTCTCTCATCACTGATGTTTCTCTTCCCTCTCCCTTCCTCAATAAACAGACAAACAGACAGAACCAAAGCTTGATTTCCAAGATATCAAGTCAGCCCAGAGCACTGGGTATCAGCACATGGTGAGTTTAGAGGGAGGAATTTCATCTCTGTTCTCATCACGGCCCCTGCTATGGCCCAGCTCTCTTATCCCAGCCCCTCTTCTCATGATCTCGGCTTCTGTCTCTGTGACTCCCTCTACCCCGTCCTCTCTCCCTTTTTTCTCTTTCTGTCTGTCTGTCTCTCTATCTCTCAATCTTTGTGCATCTCTCCCTGATGTATCTCAACATTGTCTCTCTCCATCCCTGGCTCTCTGACACATTCTGTCATCTCTGTTGCTCTTCACCCAAGCTCTCTATATCTTCTATCTTCCTCACTTCTCTCCCCCATCTTGCCCCAGAACCCTCCCTTTGCTCTCCCTTTTCTGCCCCACCCACCTTTCCCATTTCTCTCCTGGTTCAGCCTCCCCCATTGCTCTATCTCTCTCCCCTTTCTTTGTTTCTCTTCCCTTCTCTTTTTCTATTTCTTTTTATTTTATTTTGCATTTTAATTTCTTTATTGGTTAAGGTATTACATATTTGTCCTCACTCTCCCATTACCTTCCCCAACCCCCCTGTTTCTTTATATCTATATATAAAAGCCTAAATGATGGTTATGACTGGCCAACTGGCTGGTAGATATGATGCACATTGACCATCAGGGGGCAGATGCTCAACGTAGGAGCTGCCCCCGGTGGTCAGTGTGCTCCCACAGCCAACCTCCCTTGGCTGGCCAACCTCCTGTGGTTCCCCCTTGCCCCTCCCTACCCCCCAGGAGGCAGGCCCCATCAGTCCTGATCGGGACTGGGCAAGACAGTCCCAGTTGGCCCCTATCGCTGGCCAGGCCAAGGACCCTACCTGTGCTCGAATTCGTGCACCAGGCCTCTAGTATATCTATAATAATAAAAGCATGATATGCTAATTAGACTAGATGTCCTTCAGGATGACCTTCAGGATGAATCTGGAGCTGTGAGGGAAGCCCGGGTCCAGTTGCCAGAGAGAAGCCAGTGCTGGAGCTAGTGGAAGGAAGACCTACCCTTGCACCAATTTCATGCATCAGGCCTCATACACACACACACACACACACACACACACACACACACACACACTTCAGAGAGGAAGGGAGAGGAGAGAGAGAAACATCAATGATGAGAGAGAATCATTGCTCGGCTGCCTCCTGCATGCCCAACACTGGGGATGGAGCCCAAAACCTGGGCATGTGCCCTTGGCCAGAATTGAACCTGGGACTCTTCAGTCTGCAGGCTGACGCTCTATCCACTGAGCCAAACCGCCAGAACCAGTTTAGTTATTAACAAGTCTTCTGCCTGCCAGGTGGGGAGTGAACTGCAGGGTGTGAGCTGGAAGCTGGGAGCCCAGTGAGGAGGGTGCTGCCTGGGTTCAGGTGAGGGATGCTGGCGGCTAGATCAGTGTGACGCCTGAAGAAGAAGGGGGCGGGGGGGGGGGGGCCGAATTCTCTCTGCATGGAAGGACTTTGTTTTGTCCATTATTATATTCTCAGTGAGTATCACATGGTACACTCAATAAAATAAACGTTTGTTGAATGAATGAATGAATGAATAAGAGAAATCTGTGTGTAACATACACATAGCATAAAAGTTACCACTTTAACTGTCTTAAAATGTTCAGTTCAAGGCACTACGTAGATTCACAATGAATGTCAGGCAACCATCACTACCATCCTTCCATCTGAGATCTGTGAAAGGTTAGCAGCGGTTCTCAACTCGTGGGTCGTGACCCCTTTGGGGGTCCATCGACCCCATCACAGGGGTCGCCTAAGACCATCAGAAAACACAGGTATTTACATTACGATTCACAACAGTAGCAAAATTACTGTTAGGAAGTAGCAAAGAAAATAATTTTATGGTTGGGGGTCACCACAACATGAGGAACTGTATTAAAGGGTCCCGGCATTAGGAAGGTTGAGAACCACTGGGTTAGAGGAAAGGCGGGGCTGGAGGAGAGGAGGCTCAGGCTGTGGTGTAACTCTGAGAAAGTCTGGGTGTGTGAGTGTCCATGGGGGCGGAGGTCTTGGGTCATGGGCTTTGTCTTGGGGAGCAGTCCAAGGGAGGCGTGGCCTTGACACCGATACCGTGGGGCTGCCAGTGGTGCTTGTAGCAGCAGGGAAAATTTTTTTATACACTTAAACCATTTTATTGTATTAAATAAGACCTCACTTAAATAATGACCTCACTTCAGGCGACTATCTCTGCCTTAACGAATTCCTGTGGTTGGTTAAGTACAAATCAAAACAGCAGGAAGTATTAAAGAGGGATCTGAGCAGCGCCCTTCCATGGCCACCACAGGGACCTATACTATTTCTAGTTCATTCTGTGCACAAGACCAATCTCATCCTCAAGCAGTTTCACCGGGTGCCCACAGATCCCGGCACCTGTGAACCCCTCATCCCCATCCATCAATAACAAGGAGGCTTTGCCCCTACTGATGAGCCAAGGGGCTTTCCTTCAATCTGGTTGGATCAACCTGGGTGACATAACAACCCAGCGCCAATGCCTGTGCTATATAGCTGGTTGGTTAAGACTTGGGAAGGCGGGATTACTCTGAAGGTTTAGACCAATCGGACCCATCGTTGGATCTGACCAAAGCTAGCAGGCATCCTAACTCTGCAGCCCAACTGCAGGGCTGGGCCTGCCAGGAGGGGGCGATGAAGAGTCGCCCTGCTGATCAAAGATTTACAATTACAGCAGAAATATGCTTAGTTGCACCTGTGAGGAGCCTGCTCCTAGAATCCTGCATCCTTTACCTGCAATTCCAACTTCCAAAACGCTCTGGACAACCAAAAAATATTTTTTTGAGGGCTGTAATTTTGACCCAGTTTCATATGGTGCCAAATCAACTAATATGAGTTATTTACAATCCTTATTTATCATCTTTGGTGTGAATTTTCACACATTTTGCTGCAAATGTATTAACATATCTGCTGGGTGTTACATAGTCTATGGCATTGGCTCAGAATTACCTTTCTAAAACTGGAACAATGCTGAGTTCTGAGATGCATCTGTCTCCAAGGACTTCAGCTAAGAGATTATGGACCTCCACTTGGGCGTGCTGCCAAACCTAGATTCATCTTAATTATTTGCTCAACATTTACTTAATGGCTTCAGGCCAAAACTTCTTTTTCATTACAATATTTTAAAAATAGAAAATGAAGCTCACTTACTAAGTCCTCCCTTGGTTAATGCTATGCTATTTTTACTGTTGTGTGTCTGTGTATTTGGAAGAGTGTCTATATATGATTGTATGAGTGTGTCCATGTGTGAGGCTACGTCTCTGTGGGTGTGACAGTACTTCTCTGTGCGTGTACATCTGTAGGTCTATGTGAGAGTCTGGGTGTGTGTTTGATCATGTGTCTGTGTGTAATTGTGTATGTGTGAGGGTGGGTCTCTGTGTGAGAGGAGGCATGGCTCAGGGTTAAATTTAATATGCTGAGCCCTCGCCAGTGGGCACATACCTGGGTCCAGTCAGGGGCACATACCTGGGTTTCAAGCTCGATCCCTGGCCCTGGGCCATCTGAGGGAGGCAACCGATTGATGTGGTGTTTCTTAAACTTGGATGATTCTCTTTTTCTGTCTCTCCCCTGCCCTTCTGCTCGCTCTAAAAATCAATGGGAAAAAGTATCTGTGGGTAAGGATTAACAAAAATAATATCCTGAAATAATGACCTCACTTCAGGGACTATTTCTGCCTCCGATTTAGAATCTCAGTGGACTGAACAGAGTAAATTACTCAGTCTAGAAAATTTTCACTGTCAAGGAATACCTTATATTTCCACTAGAGGTCGCCTATCTATTTGGCCAGAATTTTTTTTTTTTTATAATATATTTTATTGATTTTCTACAGAGAAGAAGAAGGGAGAGGGATACAGAGCTAGAAACATCGATGGGAGAGAAACATCCATCAGCTGCCTCCTGCACGCCCCCTACTGGGGATGTGACCGCAACCAAGGTACATGCCCCTGACCGAAATTGAACCTGGGACCCTTCAGTCCGCAGGCTGACGCTCTATCCACTGAGCCAAACTGGTTTCGGCCAGAAAAAAATTTTAAACTATGTATTTTTGCCATTTAATTCCTTGGAGTTCGCTCTGTGCTTCATCCTTGCAGACAAATACCAATGGCAGCTAGCTTAGGCTCACCTCACCTTTACATAGAGCAGCGGTTGTCAAACTTATTGGTCTCAGAATTCTTTTTTTTATTTTTTTAAAAATATATTTTATTGATTTTTTACAGAGAGGAAGGGAGAGGGATAGAGAATTAGAAACATCAATGAGAGAGAGACATCGATCAGCTGCCTTCTGCACACTCCCTACTGGGGATGTGCCCGCAACCAGGATACATGCCCTTGACCGGAATCAAACCTGGGACCCTTCAGTCTGCAGGCCAACGCTCTATCCACTGAGCCAAACCGGTTTTGGCTGAATTCTTTTTTTAAAAAATATGTATTTATTTATTTTTTAGAGAGATGAAGGAGAGGGATAAAGAGTTAGAAACATCAATCAGCTGCCTCCTGCACACTCCCCACTGGGGATGTGCCTGCAACCAAGGTACGTGCCATTGACTGGAATCGAACCTGGGACCCTTGAGTCTGCAGGCTGATGTTCTATCCACTGAGCCAAACCACTTAGGGCTCAGGATTCTTTTACACTCTTAAAAATTATTGAGGACCCCCAATAATTTTTGTGTTGGTGATCTGTATCTATCAATTCTTAAGTGTTAAATTAAGATTGAGAAGGTAAAAATTTTTCATTAGTTTATTTCAAAATAACCATAAAATTAATTGCACTTCAGGCAATTCTTTTATTGTGGTAAAATATACATAACATAAAATTTACCATGTTAATTATTTATTTATTTTCAATCCTCACCTGAGGATAATATTCCATTGATTTTTAGAGAGAGTGGAAGAGAGAGGGAAAGACAGAAAAAAATATTGATGTGCGAGAAACACATCAATTGGTTGCTTCTTACACAGGCTCTGCCAGACCAAGGCCCAGGCTGGAGAGGAGCCTCTAACCCAGGTAGGTGCCCTTGACCAGAATTGAACCCTGGACCCTTTGGTCTGCAGGCTGAGGCTCTATCCACTGAGCAAAACTGGTGAGAGCCCATTTTAACCCCTTTTTAGATGTACAGTTCAGTGGCATTAAGTAAATGCACATTGTTCTACAACCATCACTACCATTTGACTCAATAACTTTTTCATCTTCCCAAATAAAAACTCTATCTATTAAACATTAACTCCCTGTTTTCCCGCCTCCCAATCCTTGGTGATCTCTGTTCTATTTCTGTCTCTATGAATTTGCCTATTCTGTTTACTTAATGCAAATGGAATCATGCAATATTTGTCTTTTTGCATCATCTCACTGAGCATAATGTTTTCAAGGTCCATCCACGTGTAGCATTGTTACTGGAGAGCCTCCCTGGTTGGGAGGGAGGTCCCCATCCTTGGCTCTTGTCGCACTGGTAAAAAAGATTCCAGACAAGTGACAGTAGTGTTGAAACAAAGCAAGCGACGTTATTAAGAATATAGTTGGCGCCCTAACTGGTTTGACTCAGTGGATAAAGCGTTGGCCTGTGGACTGAAAGGTCCCAGGTTCGATGCCGGTCAAGGGCATGTACCTTGGTTGCAGGCACATTCCTAGTAGGGGGTGTGCAGGAGGCAGCTGATCAATGTTTCTCTCTCATCGATGTTTCTAACTCTATCCCTCTCCCTTTCTCTCTGTAAAAATCAATAAAATATATTAAAAAAATAAAGAATACAGTTGGCAGAAATCACAAGTGGGCAAATCAGCTAGTCTGAGCACCTCACCCATTGGAGTTTTAAGGGTGATGTATCTTTTTGTTGCAAGCTTTAAAAATATATTTTTTTAATTGATTTCAGAGAGAAAGAAAGAGGGAGAGAGAGAGAAACATCAATGATGATAGAGGATCACTGATGGGCTGCCTCCTGCACACCTCCCCCTGGGGACTGAGGCTGCAACCGGAGCCCTGACTGGGAATCAAACTGTGACCTCCTGGTTCCCAGGTTGATGTTCAATCACTGAGCCACCCTGGCCAGGCTCTTGTAAGCTTTAAGGTTTTCCTCCTCTGGTATGGGGATTATCATATGGGGCTTCAAGCTCCCCATTCTCACTGAAGTTTAACTGTTGATAATTTAGTCTCGGCAGGACTGGGGTGGCTTGGGTGTGCTAATAACCCCCCTCCACTGCCTTAGTATCTGTCTATCCTGCCTCAGCATGTGTCGGAATTTCCTTTCTTTTTAAGGCTGAGTAATATTCTATCGTATGGGTGCCACCTTATGTTCACCCACTCATCTATTGATTTTTTTTAACTCATTGGATCTTAACACAAATAACATAGAGAAATGTTATATTTTCCAAAATAAAAAAAAATATGAGAAAAGTGGCATTATGTCCCTGGTTGATTAGAGCTTTGCCCTGATACACCGAAGTTGGGGTTTGATCCCCAGTCAGGGCATCTACAAGAATTAACCAATGAATGCATAAGTAAGTAGTGCAACCCCTCAAAGTTTCTCTCTCTTTAAATCAATGAATAAAAAAAATGTAAAAGCATTATTTTACATTTTTGAAAATACCATCTGCTCAATAGCAAGTAGATTCTCAGAGTGGCTTCTGCATTTGCTATGTTGCAATACTGCACATTATCTGCCTCTGAGAAAACCTGGGTGAAATCCAACCAACTCATGAGCATGGATTTTTCAAGCTTGTCAATCCCCCAACCACATCACCCTGAAACTCAAGTAGTTGCAAAGCTTTCTTTAGCCTTCCTGGTCATCTATATTTAACATCTGCTTCTGGGTATAACTTCTTACCATTCTGCCAGCACCATCTTGCTATGTAACCCCTGGATCAAGAAAAAAAAATCTGACAGTCGTCACCCACTCATGTTGCAACGATGTCTGTGGATATACTGCTGGTAATATATCAGTTAATTATCTTTGGTAACAAACAACCAAAACCCGTGGATGAACACATCTGGACATTTATTTAGCACATGCATCTGGGGGGTCTGGCTGAAGGCCAGCTGATTGTGGCCAGGTGGCTCTGCTGATCTTGGCGGGGCTCTCCTATATGTCTGAGGTCATCTGGAGCTTGCCTGGGTGGCCCATTGATCTTGATTAGGTCCCCTCAAGTGTTTGTGGTGGGCTGATCTTGGCTGGCGTTGGCAAGTGCATCCAGTAGCTGGGACCAGAGGGCTATCCCAGGAATATTCTTCTCATGGTGGTGGCAGTGAACCCAAGTGCACAGGTACGTTTCACTCTCTGTATGCGCTCTATGTGCCATCTTGCTATTGGCCAATCAAGTCACATGGCCAAGTCCAGTATAAAGGTGCAGAAGTACATTCCTTCCTAGGAGATGAGGTGGATAGAGTGAAGATTTAAAATTTTTTACAAAATCTATTTATTTCAAAGAGTAATCTAATCTGTCATAGGTGGGGTGGGGGGATAGTAGAACCTGGATGTTGTGCTCAAACCTGAAATAAGTGTGTGTGTTGGGAGGTGGGTGGAAAGATGAAAACCCAGACAATCTGACCCCAAATGTACCCATTTCACTCCTCATTTTGCTTCTCAGCCCAAACCATACAGTGAGCCCACGTGTAGGCGCTCTGTTGAAATGCCAGCTGTGTTCCTACTTGACAGCCAGAACAACCGCCGGCCATGTGAGCGAGCTGCTGGGACATCCATCCCAGTCGAGCCTTCAAGTGAGGATAGCCCCAGCCAGCATCCAACTGCATAGAGAGGCCCTGCAGGAGAGCTGCCCAGCAGTCCAGCCACAGAACCGTGAGAGACAATATAAAACATGTAAAGCTCCTTTGTGTGAGACTTGCTAGGCAGCAATATACCAATAAAATCATGTTCCTGCCCGGCCGGGAGGCCAAGTGGTTGAGAATCAACCTAGGAACTGGGAGGTCATGGTTCGATTCCCGGTTGAGGCACATGCCGGGGTTGTGGGCTCCATCTCCAGTGGGAGGCATGCAGGAGGCAGCCAATCAAGGATTTTCTCTCATCATTGATGTTTCTATCTCTTTCCCCCTCTTCCTTCCTCTCTGAAGTCAATAAAAATATGTATATTAAAAACAACAACCACGCCCTAATTGGTTTGGCTCAGTGGCTTGTGAACTGAAAGGTCCCAGGTTCGATTCTGGTCAAGGGCATGTACCTTGGTTGCAGGCACATACACAGTAGGAGGTGTATAGGAGGTAGCTGATCAATGTTTCTAACTCTCTATCCCTGTCCCTCCTCTCTGTAAAAAATCAATAAAATATAGTTAAAAACAACAACAACAATCATGTTTGTGAGGCAAACCTCAGCCGGTGGTGGTGGGAGTGGGTGACTCAATGCCTCAGCTTCTCCGTGCTCTGAGAAGGCCATTCTGAGGCACAGCAGCCTGGGCCCTCAGGCGGCTCCTGTGGGACAGCACCCCACCAGCTCTCAGCAGCAATCAGCTCGAGCACACCTGTTAGGTTTCTTCCCTTTCTTGTTTCACGTTCCTCACTCCTGAATCACCTCTGGACTCCTTCTCTTCCTCCCCCTCTTCATCCTCCCCTTCTCCATCATCATCATCATCATCATCATCATCATCATCATCAGTCATCACTGTATTGGCTTGAATTTCCTCAAAAGCAGACTCAAAACAAGAATGTGAGGGCAGGTAGTTTATTTAGAAAGTGATTCCAGAAATCACGAGTGCTCAGTGGATTGAGCATCATCCCATGCACCAAGAGGTCACCAGTTTCTTCCTTGGTCAGAGCACATGCTCGGGTTTCGGCTCCATCCCCAGAGGGAGATGTGCTGGAGGCAGTAGATGTATGTTTCTTTCGCACATCAATGCTTCTCTTTCTTTTTCTCCTTTTAAAATATTTTTATTGATTTCAGAGAGAAAGGGAGAGGGAGAGAGAGGTGCTCCATGCACTTCATGGTGACTGGCTGCCCATTGGGTCGTGACGCCTCCTAGCTCTTTATATATGTTCGGATTTATATGGACAAGCACTTCTTTTTGTGATCACCACTTGTTTCCAACAACTCATCACTTCCTCCTGAATTAATCCTCTTCTCATATTTCTCAACGAGTCTCTCTATAGGAGGCGAATTTTCCTAGTTTTGATTATCACCCTCCTGTGAACTAATCCTTCATCTCGTTATTCAGCCCTGTAATTTATTGTCACACGGAGGAAGTTACTCCATTAGATCTTTTTTATTTTACTTCTTAAAATATATTTTTATTGATTTCAGAGAGAAAGGGAAAGGAGGAGAGAGGTAGAAATTTCAATGATGAGAGAGAATCATGGATCGGCTGCCTTCTGCACAAGCACTACTGGGGATGGAGCCCACAACCCGGGCAGGTGCCTTGACTGGGAATCAAATTAAGACCTCATGGTTCATAGGTCAACACTCAACCACTGAGCCATACCAACCAGGCAAACCAACAGCCCATTTCAGAAAGTCTGGGTGAATATACTCCAAACTGCTAATCGAAAGCGTTTCAGAAGGTTTTGTGTGTTGTTCAGATGTTTGCAAGGTGCCTTTTAACATAAGAAACATTCTATGAAGAGTTTTTGTGAGTTTATTTAAGGCAAACTGTTGATGGTGGCTGGGAAGCAGAATCTCAATGCATTGAGGCAATGCTCCCAAGAATGGAGGCTTTCACTTAGTTTTATAAATTTCTGTCAGAAGAGGCGACGTAAGTGGGTTACTTGAAATCCACTGGTGATAGATTAGTGTGGAGAGTGGTCACAGTGTTTGGACAGGTTCAAGCTTTGGACTAATGAGAGGGCACAGTCCTCTCGTGGCAAAGCCACATACAGGTCCTCGGTTGGACGGCAAAACCCTCCCAGCACAATTATGGCTGTAACCTTGAACCTTTGGTCTGAACCTGTGGCCCCACGTGGCTGAGTGATGTGGGCTGCAGGAGATGCAGCAAGTAAACAAAGCTTGACCTGGTGCAGATAAATGAATAGATCTGAAACCCAGGAGAACATTGTAGCCACACCTTTACTTTGCTGTGTGGAATCTTGCTGTAAAATAAAGACTCGGCTTGTAGTCTGTGGCGTTGTCACTAGCTCTCCATCAGAGAGGACAGTGTCCCACCCAGACCCAGCTTTCTTCTGTTGTCTGTCTTTTCTCGATCCTACAGCACCCCCACTCAGGCTCACCGAACCTGGCTGAGCTGGTGCGGCACAGATTAGGGAGGCGGGAGAAAGCAAAGGGAGGAACCTCTGGGATTGATAAAAAGTGAAATGACAGACTCATGCCCCTTTTACTTAGGTGGGTACAGGACAGTTAACAGTTGACAATTATCACAATAACAGTAACTATGAGGGAATCCCTGGCCTGCAACCTGGCCCCACATGTTGTGCCCTGAGGGGTCTGGAAAGATGGAAGTTACAAGTTACCCTGACATCCCTCAGGGCAAAAAGACAATAGGCTCAGTCAAGATCGAAGCTGATCTCAGTTGGGGAAGATGCTGGCTTCAGTCATGATGTTATATTGTAAATCAGAAGACGATTTAATCAATAAGCCGGATTTATTTGGAGTCTTTTTCATTTCGCTAGCACTAGTGAACCCAGAGGGAAGATTGCCTCTCAGATTCTGGGGCCCCAAATAGAGGAAGTCTTTCCTATACATACCTTTTTCAGTTCTTTGTCTTCCAAATTTGGAGTGAGACTTCTGGGTCTTCTGAGAAAGAAGGCCTGCGTGATGGGAAGGGGCTGTGAGACCATATCTCAAGGCCTGGCTTGGCGCCAGCACTGACAACTCTGTCCCAGCAGAGTTTATGGCCTCTCTGGAATGGGAGTAGTCTCCCCCCCCCCCCGATTATTTAAGCAAGCAAGCATTTACAGAAGCCAGAATAGCAGGGTTAAAGTTTTAAACAGCGGTTTTTACCCAAGATGGAGGTTACTATGCTTCAATGACTACCCACTATAAACTGCTTTGTAACAAAGCGGTTTTCATGTCAGCCCATCCTTTGTGGTTACTGTAGGTCTCTGAGTTTGCAAGACTACCATGCAGGCCTTCCCCCAGTTAATCAGGTTAGCATGTGGCCCCTTTTTGTCCACCTTTGCAAAGGAAAAAAAGCTAGATCTTTAGAAATTGGAGGTTGCTGTAGAAAACAATTCTGTTTGTTTGGGGTGACCGGTTGCTAAGTTGTAGAAGGGTGTGGGGGTGTGGGGGGGTGGGGGGAGAAACGAACCTGCATCTGTCATGATCGTGCTCACTGTGGTGGCTGAAGAGAATTTCCCCCAGATACCCACTTTATGGGGCCTGTGGCATGAACTTATGCAGCAAAAGGGACTTGGCAGATAAATGAAGGATCCTGAGATGGGACCTCTGTTGATGGTTGCTTTGTGTCTCTCTGTTGTTTGGCTTACTTTGTTTAAAGATGGGGCACATCCTCTTTGCTGGAGGGCCCAGCTGCTGTGGCAGCTACACCCATGGCAGGGTTTGCAGGAACTTCCCAGCAGCTGCTGAGACTTCTTCATCTTAGGGACCCTCCCTGCTCTCCCTCTCAAGGCATCAGCTGCTGGAAACTCTTAGCTAGTGAGAGTTCTTGTCTGTGAGATGTTCTTTGGTTGCTTTCTTATCTTTTTGGAGACTTAGTTTGCTCTTCCCCATTTTTTTAAAACAATATTTTTATTGATTTCAGAGAGGGGGAGGGAAAGAGAGAGAGAAACATCAATGATGAGAGAGAATCACTGATCGGCTGCCTCTTGCAAGTTCCACGCTGGGGATGAAACCCATAACCCGGGCATGTGCCCTTGACTGGAATTGAACCCGGAACCTTTCAGTTAACAGTTTGGCTCTATCTAGTGAGCCAAACCAGCCAGGGCTGCTCTTCCCGATTTTATGAGCACAGGAGGTCCTCTGTCTCTGCTGTTTGGGCTTTGCACCACTCAGAGCCAAAGGCCATTTGCTGGGCTGGGTTAGTGTGAGATGAGAGTCTAAGGCTAATGTCCAGTCCATCCGTTTGAGAGTATTCATTTACTTACTGTAGGGTTTTTTGTTTGTTTCTGTTTTTAAGATTTCTTCTTATATGCAAGTTTTCATACTGTTACAGTCTACCCAGAAAGAGAAATATGGGAAGTAAAACCTCCTAACACCCCCAAGTCTCTCTCCAAGGAGGACCAGATCTATAGAGATGCCCCAGCAGGCTGCAGAAGCAGCATTGGGGGCCACTCCCATGTTTCTAAAGAAAAATAAAGAAGTACTTTCACATTAAAGCCACTGGAGGCCCCTGAGTTATCCCTCTTACAAAATTTGCCAAGAAAATGCCTTGGGTAATAATAATTGGCTTTAAAATCTCAAAGTTGCTCTAACCTGTTTGGCTCAGTGGATAGAGCATTGGCCTGCAGACTGAAGGGTCACAGGTTTGATTCTGGTCAAGGGCATGTACCTTGGTTGCTGGCACATCCACTGGTAGAGGGTGTGCAGGAGAGAGCTGATTGATGTTTCTCTCTCATTGATGTTTCTAACTCTCAATTCCTCTCCCTTTCTCTCTGTAAAAAAATAAATAAAAATACATTAAAAAATCTCAAAGTTGTTAAGACACGATAAATAGATACAACTAAGATGAAGGGTTTATGATGAAGATTTTCAGTGATAATTATTTATGCCTAAACATAGTTTTCCAAAGGCTTTGGTAACTTAAAACTTTGGCATTTGTTGGAATAAATAGTAAAAAATATTAAATATCTAGGTATTTTAGAATAACAGAATACTAAAATATTAATTAATTTGAGTTTGCCTACATTTGGATTTTTACTATAGACAATCTGGAGGATAGATTTGAATCTGTTAATAAGTATATCTTATATTTTATTTGAAATATATCTCTTATAATGTGAATATACTGCTAATATGAGAAATGCTAAGTACTTACTTGCCACCTAAAATTTAAGGTTCCTAAGAGTTAAAAATTCTAACTAATTGGAAAGAAATTGTATGGTTTTTGTAGTAGAAGGCATGTGGTATGGAGATGCATTTTGAAGAGAAAAAGAAAGTAGTTTTTCTAAATTAGAATGGTTAAGAAGGTTTGTGAAAGTTATAGAACAGTTGTAAAAAGAAATCTTAAAGGAAATTATAGGTAATCTGAATAAGTTTAATTAAATAAATGAATATAAAATAAGTAAATTCTGTATTAGTCCTTTTTCAGTCTGTTAAAGGAAAAGAAGTTTTTCCTGTGTTTTCCCAGGAAGCAAAAGTTCTATAAATTATTGAAATAGTTATATATTGTGTTATTTTAATCAGGTACTTAATTACTTAAAAAAATGATCTTAATGGTGGGAGCTGAAGTTTTGCTAGTTTATGTTTGCATAATAGACTTTTTTCATTTTGAATGAATAAATAGTCTAATATTATTTAATAGTAATCATTATATATAATCTTTTGGTAAATAAGTTTGATAATCTTTGAATTTTAAGAAACTTTTTTTTTAACCTAGAAAATTGGCTTTAGGTCATTCCAATAGGCCCTGGAATGCCTCAAGGATTTGTTTTCTCTCCTTATGAAGAAAAAAATTACAATTAAGGTACATGGGAACTTTGTAAAATAAAGAGGTAATAACTATATTATATATATACACATATATATGTATATATATAATTAAAATAGAATCTGATATGCTTTCATTTATAACTCTAACTTATTATTCTAGAATATTGTGTTTTGCAAAAAGGACAAGATTCCATGTCATTTGCATTATAATAAAACCCATAACCGTGTCATTTTTAAATTTCTTCTTGTCATTTAGAGGCAATTACTGTTCTGTTATGATGCATTTGGGAAAATGTTACATCTTCTGAAGGATCCATGGAAAGGACTCTGACATTTTCAGATCATCCCCTTCGAACGGGATAAAAATTATTAGAATTCTATAGAATATCTTTATTTATAGGAGTACTGGCAGGAAAAATCAAGAGTAACAAAAATTTGCTTATGGGGCTGAATGAATTGAAAATAATTATACCATTTAAAAAATACATTTTGTTGATTTTTTTTACAGAGAGTAAGGGAGAGAGATAGAGAGTTAGAAACATCCATGATAGAGAGAGAAACGTCGATCAGCTGCCTCCTGCACACCCCCTACTGGGAATGTGCCTGAAACCAAAGTACATGTCTTTGAACAGAATCGAACCTGGGACCTTTCAGTCCACAGGCCGATGATCTATCCACTGAGCCAAACCAGTTTCGGCACCACTTTTTAAATTTTTGCTGAAATTATTGCGATTCTTAAACTTTTTTTAATTTTATTTATTTTTTAATTAAATCTTTATTATTCAGATTATTACATTTGTTTCTCTTTTTTCCCCTCCATAGCACCCCTCCACCCAGCTCCCACCCTTCCCTCTGCCCTTAGCTCCCTCCCATTGATCTCATCCATAGGTGTATGATTTTTGTCCAGTCTCTCCCTGTACACCCCTCACCCCTTTCCCCCTGAGAATTATCAGTCCACTCCCTTTCTGTGCTCCTGATTCTATTCTATTCACCAGTTTGTTCTGTTCATCAAATTTTTAATTCACTTAATTTTTAGATTAACTTGTTGATAGATATGTATTTGTTCATAATTTTTTGGCTTTTACCTTTTTCTTCTTCCTCTTCTAAAAGAGTACCTTTCAGCATTTCATATAATACTGGTTTGGAGTTGATGAGCTCCTTTAGCTTTTTCTTATCTGTGAAGCTCTTTATCTGCCCTTCAATTCTGAATGTTAGCTTTGCTGGATAGATTATTCTTGGTTGTAGGTTCTTGCTATTCATCACGCTGAATATTTCTTGCCACTCCCGTCTGGCCTGCATCATTTCTGTTGAGAAATCAGCTGTCAGTTGTATGGGTGCTCCTTTGTAGGTAATGAACTGTTTTTCTCTTGCTGCTTTTAATATTCTCTCTTTGTCTTTTGCTCTTGGTATTTTAATTATGATGTGTCTTGGTGTGGTCCTCTTTGGATTCCTTTTATATGGGGTTCTGTGTGCTTCCTGGACTTGTAAGTCTATTTCTTTTACCAGATGTGGGAAGTTTTCAGTAATTATTTCTTTAAATAGGTTTTCAGTATCTTGCTCTCTCTCTTCTTCTGGCACCCCTACAATTCTGATGTTAGTACGCTTGAAGCTGTCCCAGAGTCTCCTTACATTATGTTCACATTTTTGGATTCTTTTCTCTTCTTGCTTTTTCAGTTGAGTGTTTTCTGCCTCTTTATATTTCAAATTTTTGACTTGATTCTTGCCTTTCTCTAGTCTGCTGTTAGGACTCTGTATAATATTTTTTATTTCAGTCAGTGTATGTTTAATTTCTAGTTGGTCCTTTTTCATCTCTAGTTGGACCTTTATCATCTCTAGTTGGCTCTTTTGCATCTCTAGTTGGTCCTTTTTCATCTCCTCTTGGCTCTCGCTAAGTTTATCCAACTTTTCTAGCATATTCTTGAAAAACCTTATAAGCGTGGTTTTGAACTCTATATCCAGTCGTTTTTTTTCCTCCATTTCTTTTGTTTGTGATCCCTTCCCTTGTCTCAGCATTTTCACTATGCCAAGGAAACTTCTGTGTTGGATTCAGCCTTATGATACCAGACTTGCAAAACCGAAGAAGCCTCTGTTGAGCTTGGGATGGGTGGAGTCTCAGGGCTTAAGGGACCGCCTTGCCTTCCAGTCAGCCCTGCCCTCCACGGCCCCTGAGTCTCACCTGACTGGGTAATTGCTGGAGCAGTCCTTGTGCTCGTGCCCCCAGTGCCTCTAGACTGCTGCCTTTCCAGCTCCCCTGCGCACCAGGACCACACGAGTCTAGATCTGCAGGATTTTGCCCGAAACAGGGGCTTAGTGGAGTCAGAAGTGGCACAGTTGGGAGGGTCTGTCTCCCACCCACTCTCGAAAGCCAGCGGCACAATCAGCAATCTGTCCTCCTTGCAGTGCCGTGCGCAACCAGACCTCTGATCTTTTGCGACTCCCCTAAATTTCCGTGCACCTCTCCTTTTTCACAGTCCAAACTCCCCCTGTATGAGTTTCGGCTGGATCTGGGGTTTAGTGTCGTAAGATAAGGGGTCCAATGCCATTGGGAGTCTCTGTCTCCCTCCCGCCAGAGAAAGCCAGCCAGGTCCTCCGGCACCCGCTCTCTCAGCTCCTGCATCTCCGTACCTCAGCTTTTTGCAGCTCCTCTGGGTTTTTATGAGTCCCTCTCTTTCCTTCTAGCTGTAGACCTTACACTCAGCCAGCTTTCCTGTGGTTCTGGATGATGTCCATTCTGTCTTTTAGTTGTAGTTTTGAAAGTGTTGTGCGAGGCAGCAGTGTAGGTGTTTACCTATGCCGCCATCTTGGATTCTCCGATTCTTAAACTTCTTGTGTTTCAGATAGAAGAAAGCATTTTAACAGCAATTTGGTAAATTACGTCTTTTTCTCCCTATCTTATCCCTCCAGAATTTGGCAATTCTTAATGTGTGAATACTTTTCTTTGCATGAATTCAGTAAGACCAGTTTCCAATTGTGGTTTTTATTAACAAAGTCTTTGGAATGTCATGTCTAACATGCCTGGACTCTGGACGTCACCAGAAGTTGGGAAACCTATGGCTAATATGTAGAATTATTCTATTCATTTTGGGAAGAAAGTCACAGATGGGGAGCTTTATAGGTTGGGACCCCAGTCCAGAAGGAGGGATGCAGGGATGTTTTCTCTAAACATTACGGCAGTAGTTCCCAGTGGTAAATGCCGTCTTTCAGTATCTAATAATTACAATATTAAATGTTCTCATCATATCACTCTCTCTTATAGGAATGGACATACTGAGTTGCCCGCTGGTTGGTTTCTGATATGTGGGGTGACTGTTTACTCATCTATCCCTGTCAACAGCACCGGGGGCCTTGTTCCTGAGGATGACTGACCATCTTTATGCCCCTGAAACATCACGGGGTCCAAACCAAAAGAGACCTTCTCACAGCAGCGGCAGGACTACAATGACAATGTCCACCTGGGGAGCGCAGCTGACTATGTTGCTTGGACCATTGTTGTTATGCTGGTAATGGTGGGCTCCCTTAAACACAGAGATGACCCAGCTGGCGCGTAGCCCGGTGAAAGCCCCGAATACCACTTCCAGAGCCGCGTATGGGATAAATCAAGAGCCGAGCCAGGTCTGGGAGGCAGTTTTAGAGAGTCAGGCAGCAATAGGTTACTTGCTTTGCGGCATAACCACAGCTGTGAAGAACAGAAAGGAATGTGCTACTTTCATCTTTCTGACAGTTCTCAGTTGATAGAAAACAACATTCAATAATTAGGAAAACCATCTTCAAGGTAAAACAACAAGAAGGGTTTTTTGAATTTGACTTATCCAACCTATTTTCCTGGCTACCCAACCTGTCTGGGTTGTGGGAATTCCTTTTAGTTTTTCTCCTGTTTATTTGTTTTTTGTACTCTGATAGCTTGCTGCTGTATGCAATGTCTCCTGATTTTTAAATCCTGCATTTGTGGTCTTTCATCCCCAAAAGCTGCTTTCCAGGTAGAAGCAGAGGCAGTCCAGCAGGGTGAAACTTTTCATCTAAAACTAATCTCATAGCTATGAGATGACAGCAGTGGGGAAATGTTAGGGGCAGAAATAGAATATTGGGGACCAGCTATAATTATTTTATATAATAAAAACCTAATATGCCAAGTGTCCTGTCATCTGATTGGCCATTCAACCAATCAAAGCATAATATGCTAATGATATGCTAAGGCCACTCAACTGCTTGCTATGACATGCACTGACCACCAGGGGCAGACAGTCAACCAGCTGACCAGTCACTATGACGAATACTGACCACCAGGGGGCAGACACTCTGACTGGTTGGTTAGCTTCCTGCTGGGATCTGGCTGATTAGGACTGAGTGAAACAGACAGACACATGGTCCCTCCCTGCCTGGCCAACCTTCCAAGTCCCTCCCTGGCCCATGATTGTACAACAATGGGGTCCCTCGGCCTGGCCTGTGCCCTTTTGCAATCTGGGACCCCTTAGGGGATGTTAGAGAGCTGTTTTGGCCCGATCCCGCAGGCCAGGCCGAAGGACCCCACTGGGGCAGGAATTCGTGCACTGGGCCTCTAGTAAGAAATATTAATCATGCTCTGTTGCCCTAGCTGGCTTGGCTCAGTAGATAAGAGTGTTAGTTTGCTGACTGAAGGGTTTCAGGTTCAATTCCGGTCAGGGGCAGTGCTCTGATTGCAGACTTGATCCCCAGCTGCCTGTGGGAGGCAATCCATCAATTTGTCTCACACCTGTTTCTTTCTCTCTGCCTCCCCCCCTCCTTTCCACTCTCTCTAAAAATCAATGGAACAATATCCTCTCGGGAGGATTAACAAACAAACAAATAAACAAACAAAAAACAAATGGATGTCTCTCTTTCAAACCAATAATTAAAAAATATAAAAAAAATTAATCATGCTCTGTGAACCGTGATTGTTTTGTTCTGATTAGAGAAGGCACGTTCTAACCTGGCCGGGAGCTGCATGGGGCACCTGGGAGCTCCCCTGGGAATCTGGCTCATCCCCCACTTCTGGGAGCTTCTTATTATCCTGGAAAGAGTAACAACCTTGTTGCAAAAACCAGGGGCACAAGCACCTTGCATGCACCAGCCCTTTGCATGCCACCAGCCCGTTGCAAACCCTGAGCCAGCATTACCTGGAAGTGCCCATTTTGCATACCCCCATATCCCTTTTGCAGACTTCTCCAAGAAATCTTCATCCTTCTACCACTGTGAGCAGCTGGCTTATGGGGGCTGTAGAGCAGATTTTTGTGGATGACCTGCCACTTTTCCTTCCTGCCCGCAGGATTGGAATAAACGCTCATGTATGTTCAACCTTGTCTCTGCCAAATTGGCTCCAGGAGTGACAGGCAGCCTGGACTCATTGACCAGTTACATTTGGGCCTCCAAGCAACCTCCCTTCCCCCACCCAGGACCTCAGGGGCGTTCAGGCAGGCTGGACTCCTAAGCTTTTTGGTGTAGGGGCAGGTTGGGGGGGGTGAGCAGAGAGAGAGAGAGAGAGAGAGAGAGAGAGAGAGAGAGAGAGAGGTTGAAAGGAAATGAACTCCCCTCCATCTTGTCCTATAGGGCTGGGACCCCTGCCTAAAACCCCTCCCTTTTCTGGGAGTGGCCACAGGTGTGCAGCAATGTCTTAACTTCCCCGACCCCCACCCAAATGGACCAATGAAGCTCCAGGGACACAGCTAAGGTCCTAATTAGGCTTAACCACAGAAAGACCCCAATTCAAGTGACCAATCTCTGTAGCCTTCATCACTTTCCCAAGCCCCCTAATTATCCTACCCCATAAAACTCATTGTTTCCGCCGGTCCGCTCTCTCGCCTCGCTGCTGCGTCAGAAAGAGCCTGAGAGCCAAACCCGGGTTTGAATAAAGACTCTTTGCTTTTGCATCGGAAAAGGCTCCTTAGTGATGGATTATTGGGGACCCCGAACTCTGGGCACAACAAGGTGAAGTCGGAGTCACTCAGAGCGGGGCCAAGTGTATCTGGTAAAGCAGGCAGGCATCTCTCCCATATGGCTTGGGCAGGAGAGAACTTCCTCAGCGCTCGGAGCCCTGACCTCTGCTCCCCTCGCTGCCCCTCAGGAGCTCCAGCCAGGGCACCCAGAGTGCAGACCAATGAGGACCTCAGGGCAGAGGGACGGTCATTTCCTTCCTGCCTATCTGCACCTCCCTTAGGGCCATAAAACCACAGACCTCAGGCGGGAGGGCCTGGCCCGGGAGAACTAGGGAGACCGAATATGGTGAGTCTAGAAGGGGGGTGGGTGCTGGACCTTTGCTCTCTCTTTCTGGCACCCCCTCCTCTACCCTCGCTCCCCAACTTTCCCTGTTGCCCTGTTGTCCATCCCCTGGCCCTCCGCTTGGGCTCGCACACTCCTGCCCTGGGACAGGCTAAGGAGTCAGACTGCCAGGAGTCAGCTGGAGGGCTGAGACTCACGCATCCCCCAGGGTGGGGCGCTTGTGCCTCGGCCTCTTAAGTACGAGGGCTTTCTTCCTCAAGTGGTGGGGGCAAGGCCTCTGGGCAGCAGTTGGGCAGGAGTGAAGGTGGGGAGGCTGCAAGGAAGCGCTTGGGAAGGAGGTGAAGGGAAGGACCTGGACGTTCCGTGTTCTGAATTGTAGAGACAGGGAAACGGAGGCAGGAGAGGAGAGGACCCTGTTACTGAACTGCAGGCTTCGCCACTTGGGGAGTGTGTTCTAGAGCCAGCGGTGGTTGCTGCAAGGCAGTTTGATTTACTTGCAAGTGAAGGAGACGGGGTTCCTATCCAAAGCTCTGCCTGTGGGAGGGAGGCTCAGCCTTTGCTTAGACCGGCTGTTGGGTCAATTACATGTCGATTTCATCTGCGCCTCTGGCTGTGCTTCCCAGGTTGGGTTCCTGTCAGGCTCATTCTGTGTACAGTCTGTCTGCAAAACACTGGGCTGCCTTTTCACTTTGAGCAAGAAGAGCATTTAGTAAGAAATGCTCAGACTGTGAGGTCCTTGTCCGATGGGAGAGCCGGGCTGTGGTTGGTGGCCGTTCCGGATTCTGTGAATGCCTGAGGGAGAGCGTCCAGGCACTGAGTGTGGTTGTGATTTAGCACCTGCTGTGCTCAGAGCTCTCCTCGCTTCATGGGGGGAAGGGGAAGCAGGAGGGCCCCGGGCGGAGTTGCTTCACCCCCTCACTTCACCTTTTCGACCCTGCTCGTGCTGACAGGACTTCAGAACAGGCCCCATTAGCTTGGATTTCTGCTGCTCTCTGTAAACCAGTCCCCAGCGCCCGAAGGTGT
Source organism: Lasiurus cinereus (assembly GCA_011751065.1). Lineage (NCBI taxonomy): Eukaryota > Metazoa > Chordata > Mammalia > Chiroptera > Vespertilionidae > Lasiurus > Lasiurus cinereus. The sequence goes on from JAAGEH010000058.1 coordinate 4,942,777, forward strand.
GAAGAGCAGGGCCCCTCTCCCTGCCCGCCTCAGAGCCACAGGCTCCTTGTCACTGCTCCTCTGAGGCAACCGTGGACACCGGCTCGTGGCGGATCCTTCCAGAAACATCCCACGGGTGCTCAAGGATGGAGGCCAAGTTTGGCCTTCTCTGTGCTCTTCAGTCTTCCCACTTCTCTCTCTCTCCTCGGTCGCCCCCCTAACCCACGCTCTCTCGCCTTCACTGGCCTGGATCCCTGCTCTCCGTCCCGCCTCCTGGACAGTGGCCAGAGCCATCTTTCTAAACTGAATGCAGGCCCCACCCCTCTGCCGCTCACATACCATCCCTGGCTCCCTTACCCCAGGATAAAATGCAAATTCTCTAACGGCATCAGCGGACCTTCCGGCTCTTCTCGGCCGCCTGCCAGCCGTGCCGGCCTTCCGTATTTTGGTGGCAGCCCAGCCCTGCCTCTCCGCTTTCTGCCTGGAAACGGTGCCACGTGCGTGCTCTCCGGGCACTGTAAGCCGGGCAGCCTCGCAGAGTGTCCTGCCACCGGCTAGGCTAACCTAACCGTGAGGACTCAGGCCTCTTACATCCTTGGCGCCTCGGTTTTCTCATCTGGGAAGTGGGTGCTGGGCGAGCCCAGGGTGCTCTGTGGATTAGAGGAGGCAGTACCTGAAAAGGGCCGAGAACAGAGCTTGGCGCAGGAGTGCTGTGCTGTAAGGAGTACTGTCTCCTCCTTCCCCTGTCCTCGGTCCACGCATGTCGCCTCAGTGCCGCCACCCGATGCCAGTCACGGCTGTCCCTCCGCTCTCAGGGTCGGTGCCCGTCTCCTCTCCTTCCAGCTTCTGTCCTGGAGCCCGGTGTCCATGCAGCAGACTTGGGCTCTTGCCATGGGTAATGGTAGCGCCTTGCCCTCCTGGTGGCTGTGACCTAAAGACGGTCATTAGCGGACGAGTGACGGGACAAGTGCTCAGGACAGTGCCCGGCGGCGTGGGATGCCTTGGCCCCCACAAAGGCACGGATCCCACAGTGGCCACGAGCCATGTGTGGCGCTGGTATTCAGTTCTGATGACACAGTCACAGCCAGTGCCTGGGAGGCATCGGCCACATGTCAGCCCCCACGGGCCTGGACCACCTTGGAGCAGCGGGCCCTGGGATGGTGCTGAGCTGTATCTCTCCGGACCAGCCTCCCTCAGAGTTCTCCCCGCAGACCCTGCCTTCCTGCCAGGAAAGTCGGGGAGTGATTCCCCAGCTGGTGTATGTGTGAGCGAGGAAGAAATACCCTTAGACTCTCCCGAAACTCCTGGATTCCACTCGAGAGCCACAGTGCGGGCTGGGCGTGCACTCGCTGGTGGAGGTGTGTATCCGAGAAGGACAAAGCACATCTGGCGAAAAGCTTCCTTCCGATGCTGCCTCCACTGCCCGCTCCTGGGCACCTCTCTGCCAGGGCCCTCTGTCTGCTTTTCTTTAAAAAAAAAATTTTTTATTGAATTTTTTATTTTTATTTTTTATTTTACAGTGAGGAAAGGAGATGGATAGAGGGTTAGAAACACGGATGAGAAAGAAACATTGATCAGCTGCCTCCTGCACACCCGCAACCCAGGTACATGCCCTTGACTGGAATCGAACCTGGGACCTTTCAGTCCATAGGCTGACGTTCTATCCACTGAGCCAAACTGGTTAGGGCTTTCTTTTCTTTTTAAGTATATTTTTGTTGATTCCAGAGAGAAAGAGAGAGAGAGAGAGAGAGAGAAACATCAGTGAGAGAGAGAATCATGGATTGGCTGCCCCCTGCATACCCCACACTGGGGATCCAGCCCACAGCCGGGCACATGCCCTTGACCAGAATCAAACCCTGGACCTTTCGGTCTGCAGACTGACGCTCTATCCACTGAGCCAAACCAGTGAGAGCCTCTGTCTGCTTCTGGAACTAGACTGAACCCAGCCACCCGCGGATGGAGAGAATGAGTGAGACAGAGCGGGAGGGTGAGGGGCAGGGAAAAGGAGGGGGGCCGGTTAGTTTCCTCTTTTGTTGGGAATTACCCTCCTTGGTTCGCACTTTGTTCTGTTTCTCCTCCATCTTGAGCTCTTTCCCTATCGGGGCCTCGCTTCCTCATTCCTTTTGGTGGCTGCATAGTACTCTGTGGCCAGAGGGGCCGGGCCCTGTTGCTGGCCCCTCGGCGATGCCTCATCGGCGGCCGGCGGGGTCCCGGCTGGAAACGGCAGTGTTTGAGTCAGCATCTTTTGTCCGAGCCCCGAGAGGCCAGAGCCCCAGAGCGCTGTCTGTCAGCTGATGAGAGGAGGGATGATGCGCATGGAAGTGGGCATGAGTCCCTGGCTGTGACTGTGTCATCAGAACTGAATTCCAGCGCCGCACGTGGCTCCCTTTTTTGGGGTCTGACTCATCCTGCAGCCGAGGATAGTAGTTGGCTTGTGCAACCAGCAGAGGAAAGTTAGCCTGATGGGGACAGTCACAATCTTTAACAACCTGTACACGACCCCTTTCACCCCCCAAAAATGGCAGGGAATGGGCCTCCTGCTATGCCTGGCATTAACCTTTCCTGACTGGAGCTTGGGGACCCAAGAGGAGGGTCCCCGAGTAGCAAAATGGAAAGGCAGAGCATGGTGAGGGGCAGGGTGGGAGGAGCTGGGGGTGAGGGCGCAGGGCCTGTCTGTTCACCAATGGAAACACTGCGACGGTTTTAGCTTGCCATTTGGAAATATTTTCATACTTTATAGAAAAATTACAACAATACCACCCAAACGTTCCCCTAGCCTCTTTACCCGGATTTTCCAAATTTGCCCTCTCGATCGATCCATCTATTTTCCCCCTGGACCACTGGAGGGTAAATTTCTCTGTCCACTTCGCAGGAAGAGAGAAACTCACCTGCTAGTTGGTGAGCACAGCCCGTCACGCAGGGCGGGACCTTTGACCCGATGCTGGGCTGTGACCTCATCGCAGGCCGCACCCAGATAAGCGAATTCGTTTTCCCTGCTCCAGGCTCAGGCCGAGGTGTCACAGGGGCCTGGCTCTTACCCCCATCCCTCTGGGCAGTGCCCCGGCCCTCCTGTCTTTGTGGCACCGGCATTTATCAGGGAACTGGGTGAAACTCACACCCTCCGTGATTTGCCGTTTTAAAGTGTGGGCCGCAGTGTCTGTCGGGACGTTCATGGTGCTGTGCCATAGCACCCCCAGAGCTAACCCCGTACCCATTAGACAGTCACTCCCCGTTCCCTCCTCCTGCCCCTGGCACCCATTATCCCCCCGCCCCCTGACCCATCTCTATGGGTTTGCCTTTCTGGACGTAGCAGACACGGAATCATACGACACATGACCATCTGTGTCTGGTTCTTTCACTCAGCACATGCCCTCAAGCCTCGCCCACGTTGTACCCTGCATCGGTCTCCCACTCCTTTTTCGTGACTGAGTCACATTCCACGGCACCGCTGGGCTGTGCCTGCTCACACTCACAGCAGCTTTGGCTTTCTCTTTGAATAATGTAACCGCTGGGATGGCTCTGCCAGCAAGGGCCCCTGACCCTCCGCCCGGCCCACTTCAGGGTGACGTAAAGGGACTGGAAATAAAAAAAATTGGCTCAGAGAAAGATCTCAGTTCTTCGGTAATCACAATATTGATTAAGAATACTAACATCAGCTGCCACTTCTTGGCCCTCTACTGTATGCCAGGCACATTTCATCTTATTTAACCCACAGGGTGGGTATGAGCCTCGGCCCGCAAATTCCGGCACACTAAAAATCCAGCTCTGAACCATGTTTCTTTCTCTGTCTCCTTTCCCCGGGTTGATGACAAAGTGACTCAGTGACGGGCGAGCTTCGAGGGCCACAGAGCCCCCTCCTGAGGTGTCCTTGCCCCACCCCCCTGCCCCCCGGGGGTTGGTCAGGGGCAGCCTGCCTGGGTTGGAATCCCACCCTGAACAGGTTTGCATTCCTATCTGCGTAACCCGAACAGGCTACTTCCCTCTGGTGCCTCTGCTTCCCCATCAATAAAATGGGTATGTTAACAGAACCTACATGAGGGTCACGTCAGGACGCTCAACCTCCGAGCCATGTGGCCTGTGCTAACCAGTCCACTTTCAAATTTCCCAGATTGTCTCAAACTGTTTTGTGTTCCAGTCGATTATTCCAACCAGGATCCCAGTGAGCTCTCCATATTGCCTCTGGTTGATAGGTCTTCTAAATATCTTTTAATCCATGATGCTTCCCTTTCTTTTTTAAAAAAATGCTATTTATGCGTGGGAGAAACTGGCCATTGTCCTGCAGAGTTCCCCACTGTCTGATTGGGTTGGTTTTGTCCCTGTGGACTTATTTATCCTGTTCCTCTTGCCCTGCTTTTCCTGTAAACTCATAAGTTTTAGATTAAAAATTTTTAAAAATATATATTTTATTGATTTTTGACAGAGAGAAAGGGAGAGGGACAGAGAACTAGAAACATCGATGAGAGAGAGATCAATCAGCCGCCTCTTGCACGCCCCCTACTGGGGATATGCCCGCAACTAAGATACATGCCCTTGACCGAAATTGAACCCGGGACCCCTCAGTCCACAGGCCGACACTCTATCCACTGAGCCAAACCGGTTTTGGCTAGATTTAAATATATATTTTGTTGATTTTTTACAGAGAGGAAGGGAGAGGGATAGAGAGTTAGAAACATCGATGAGAGAGAAACATCATTTAGCTGCCTCCTGCACACTCCCTACTGGAGTTGTGCCCGCAACCAAGGTACATGCCCTTGACTGGAATCAAACCCGGGTCCTTTCAGTCCACAGGCCGACGCTCCATCCACTGAGCCAAACCAGTGAGGGCATAAGTTTTAGATTTAGAACCTTAATTAAATTCCTGTTAAATTTTTTTTTGAGGAGGCAAAAATTACTTCATCGGTGATGCTGGGTCCTTCCGACTGCCTCACACCAGAGAGCACAGGAAGCCTCGTTCTTGGGGTGCTGGGTTGATTGCTGGGCTCGGGGTGCCAGCCCCACCTACTGACTGTCAAGTTTCTGTCAATCTTTCACCTGATGGCTTTAGTCAGATGTCGATGTTCTGAGTCCAGATCCATTATTTCCTGAATTCTATCATTCCTCCTGCAGCTGTTATTCTTAGATTATAGCCCTGCACACGAATCCATGTGCCAGTAGCTTGCTGCCACCTTCCTGTAGCTCCCCCCACCCCCAACCCCTCCCTCTCATAGCTTGCTTCCCTGCCCCCTCCTGTTGCTCGCTGCCCCACCCTCCTGCTAATCTGTGATCTGGTCCTTAAGCTTCAGGGCGTAAGGACCATTTGCATATTACATCTTTATTATATAGGATTCTTCTCTCAAGAACCACTTTCTACCCTGGCTTGTTTGGCTCAGTGGATACATTGTAGGCCCTCAGACTGAAGGATCCGGGGTTCATTCTGCCCTCCAGGCTCGATCCCCAGTGCTGTTCAGAGCATGTATGAGAGGCAACCAATTTATGTGTCTCTCTCACATTGATGTTTCTCTCTCTCTCCGTCTCTCCTCTGCCCTTCCATGCTCTCTAAAACTCCATAAGAAAATATCCTCAGGTGATGATTAACAAACTAAAAATAATTAAGAACCATTTCCCCAGCCTCTTTATTTCCCTAAAATATACTCTATACACAAATGGCAGAATAAATGCTTGATTTCTTCCCTTTCCAGAACTTGAAGGTGACTAATAGGTTTGCTTGTTTTTAGTATCATTGTGAACTTAGATCTTTATATATTAACTAGAGGCCTGGTGCCCAGATTCATGCACCAGTGGGGTCCCTTGGCCTGGCTTGCACTCTCTTGAAATCTGGGACCCCTCAGGGGATGTCAGAGAGCCGGTTTCATCCTGATCCCCACAGGCCAGGCTGAGGGATCCCACCGGTGCACAATTGGGGCCTGGGAGGGACCGAGGGAAGCCTCCAGGGCAAGTCCGGCCGTCTCACCCAGTCCCAATTGGCCTGACCCCAGCAGCAAGCTAACCTACCAGTCAGAGCATCTGCCCCCTGGTGGTCAGTGCACGTCATAGTGATTGATCGAATGGATGAATTGTCAGACACTTAGCATATTAGGCTTTTATTATATAGGATGTGTTTCATTCCCTCATAGTTCTTATTATCAGATACTCAAATTGTCCTGTCTTTGACTAGTGGGCACTTTTTCAGACTGTCTCCTGTATCCCTTTGACGTTTCCCCATTAAAAATGTCCTTACTTTCTGAGAAGTTCTAAGGTCAACTTATCTATTTCCTGTCCCAGAACAGGGATCAACCCTTCTCCAAGGCTCGTTTGAATGCCAAATGGTAATTGGAGACATAATCTTTGTTTATTTATTTATTGATTTAGTTGTATTTTTCTAGGAATATGTCCATTTCCTCCAGACTTTGTTCTTTTTTAAAATAATTTTTTAAAATTAATTCTCAACCTAAGATATTTTCCCATTGATTTTCAGGAAGAGTGGAAGAGAGAGAGAAAGACAGAGAGAAACATTAATGTCAGAGAAACACATCAATTGGTTGCCTCCTGCATGTGCCCTGACCAGGACTGGGTCCGTGGGGAGGAGTCTGCAACCAAGGAATGTGCCCTTGACCACAATCGAACCTGAGACCTTTGATCTGCAGGTCAATGCTCTATCCACTGAGCCACACCAGATTGGGCTAAAATGGATTTTTAGAGAGAGAGGGCGGGAGAGAGAGAGAAAGAAAAACAAACATCGATTTGTTGTTCTACTATTTACTCATTCATTCGTTGCTTCTTGTATGTGCCCTGGGGCCAGGAATCAAACCTTGGTGAATCGAGGTGATGCTCTAACCAATTTTAAACATTTAAAAAATATTTTTTAAACATATTTTATTGATTTTTTATAGAGAGGAAGGGAGAGGGATAGAGAGTTAGAAACATTGATGAGAAAGAAACATCAGCTGCCTCCTGCACAACCCTACTGGGAATGTGCCCGTAACCATGACCTTGACCAGAATTGAACCTGGGACCTTTTCAGTCCACAGGCCGATGCTCTATCTACTGAGCCAAACCAGTTAGGCCTATTACAATATTATTGATTATATTCTCTATGCTGCACTGTTTTATATCCCACATATGAGTGAAATTTTACTGTTCTTGTCCTTTTCCGCTGACCTATTTCACTTAGCATGATACTCTCAAGGTCCATGCATGGTATAATAAATGGAGATATTTCATCTTTTTTTTTTTTCTAGAGAAAAAGGAAGGGGAAGGGATAGAGAGTTAGATACATCAATGAGAGAGAAACATCAATCAGCTGCCTCCTGCACACCTCCTACTGGGGATGTGCCCACAACCAAAGTACATACATGCCCTTGACCGGAATTGAACCTGGGACCTTTCAGTCTGCAGGCCAACGCTCTATCCACTGAGCCAAACCAGCTAGGGTCACACTGTGTTCTTTACGTCATGGCTATTGTACATGAACATAGGGGTATGTGCATCTAGGTGAATAAGTGTTTTTGATTCTTTAAAATATTGCTTTATTTGTCTTGGTGACTCCATCTTTCTGTGCCCCGCCTCTCTCCCCTGCGTTAAAGACTGTGCCTGAGTACCCGGGGCCCCGGGAACCACTGCCTGCTCCAGGGCGCCACTCCCAGACAGAACACAGAGCTGCCCCCGTGGGTGGCAGGCAGCAAAAGGGGTGATGTGGCGGTGAGGGGTAACCCCAGTTACAGCATCGCAGTGTGTGGGTGATGTTAAGCATGTCTAACAAGCAGCGTGTCATGGGTGGTGACCACAGCTTGCAGTGAATGGTGGGGATGTCCAGGGACTTCATGGCAGGGTGGCAGGTGGGGGGCCCAGGAGTCCAAGCGCATGGAATAATTGTCCACCTATAATAATAAAAGTGTCATATGCTAATTAGACTGGATGTCCTTCCGGATGACCTTCCGGACAGAGCTGGGGCTGCAAGGGAAGCCCGGGCCTGAGGTGCCTGGCGGCGGCCGGGGAAGCCAGTGCCGGCAGCTCGGCTTCATTCTGCTCTTGCATGAATTTCGTGCATCAGCTATTTTAATCAGTGATGTGACACCCCTGCTGACTCTCAGCAGGCCCCCAATTCCTGGAGAAACCTGGGGTGATGCGCTCTGAGGGACCCCCTGGCACCTGTCTGCAGACTCACCTGCTCCCTGCCTCTCTGCTTCCACCCAGGACTCTCTGGAAAACGACTCCTATGACTATAGCAATTATGAGCTCTACACCCTGGACCCCAGCCGCTCCGTGGATGACTCCTCCTACACCCCGAGGCTGAGCTCCCCGAACGTGCTCGCCCTGGTGATCTTTGCGGTGGTCTTCCTGGTGGGAGTGCCCGGCAACGTCATGGTGGTCTGGCTGACGGGGTGCGAGGCCCGGCGGGCCATCAATGCCATCTGGTTCCTCAACCTGGCCATGGCGGACCTGCTCTCCTGCCTGGCGCTGCCCATCCTGTTCGTGACAACCCTGCATCACAATCACTGGTATTTTGGGGGTGCTGCCTGCCACATCCTCCCTTCGCTCCTCCTGCTCAACCTGTACGCCAGCATCTTGCTCCTGGCCGCCATCAGTGCCGACCGCTTCCTGCTGGTGTTCAACCCCATCTGGTGCCAGAACTACCGCGGGGCCTCGCTGGCCTGGATGGCCTGTGCTGTGGCCTGGGGCCTGGCCCTGCTGCTGACCATCCCCTCCTTCATATTCCGGAAGGTGAACACACAGTACTTCCCCAACAAGACGGAGTGCGGCCTCAGCTACGGCAGCCACGACTCCCACAAGGAGAGGGCCGTGGCCACAGTCCGGCTGGCCGTGGGCTTCCTGTGCCCGCTGCTGACCCTCACCATCTGCTACACCTTCCTCCTGCTCCGGGCCTGGAGCCGCAGCGCCACGCGCTCCACCAAGACGCTCAAGGTGGTGGTGGCGGTGGTGGCCAGCTTCTTCGTCCTCTGGCTGCCCTACCAGGTGTCCGGGATGCTGCTGGCCTTCTTGCACAAGAGCCACAGCCACTTCAGAGCCGTGTCCCAGTTCGACGCCCTGTGCATCTCCATCGCCTACATCAACAGCTGCATCAACCCCATCATCTACGTGGTTGCAGCCCAGGGATTCCAGGCCCGGCTCCTCAAGTCCCTCCCCGCCAGGCTGCGCAGCGTGCTGACCGAGGAGTCGGCGCTCAGGGAGTCCAAGTCCTTCACGTCCAAGTCCTTCACGCTCTCCACAGCGGACCAGAGGAGCCAGGCGGTGTAGGGGGCACCAGCCCGTTCCTCTGCCTTCCTTCCGCTCCGTTCTCTTCTGCCTCTTTCAGCTCAGCCCTGGGTGAGGCGGCGGTGTTTCAGGGACCTCTCCTCTGGCCTTCTTCATTCCCACGACCAACAAAGCCTGCCTGCTGGCGCCACACAACCTTTCTCTTCACCTAAGGACGTAGAAAAACAGACACCAAGATGCCAGAAGCTTCCCTGGTCGGCTTGGCTCAGTGGACAGAGCATCGGCCTGTGGACTGAAAGGTCCCGGGTTCAATTCGCAGTCAGGGCAGCTGCCGGTCCTCAGTACAGGGTGTGCAGGAGGCAGCCGATCAATGATTCTCTCATCATTGATGTTTCTCTCTCCCTCTCCCTAACTCCCTGAAATTAATAAAATTATTAAAAAAAAGCCAACACCTACATGGACCTACTAAGCTTCTGAAAGTGAATTGATTTCAAGAAAAAAAAGAAGTTGAAATGTTGCTTACATGGGCTTTGAAACAGTTTCAGGTAAAAAGATGGTGTGTGCTAACGGACAAAACCCCGCATGAGGCGGGCGGAGGGTAGCAGTCACTGCTGGGGCACCTCAGGCCATGTGGTCACAGAGGAATTTGTCTTTTTATTTTGAAAACTACTGGTCAATTGCACTTAAACTTTTTATTTCAACACATTGTAGACTCCGTGCAGTTATGTCAGCACAGAGGGGTCTGTCCTCTTGACCACTTCCCTCAGTAGGAACACCTTGCAAAACCAAGTGGCGAAATCACAACCAGGTTGTTGACACTGATACCAAGCAGGCAGAGCAGACTTTCAAAACCAGATCCCTTGTGACCCCTTTTCCTGCCACCCCTACTTCCCTCCACCCTCCTCAGCCTTGTTTCTAACCCCTGGCAACCACCTCCACCTCTTCCTCCTCCTCCTCCTCCTCCACCTCAGCCTCCTCCTCCACCTCAGCCTCCTCCTCCGGTCCAACTCCTCCTCTGCCTTCGCCTCTACCTCCTCCTCCCCCTCCCCCTCTGCCTCCACCTCCACCTCCACCTCCACATCTACCTCCCACTCTCCTCCCCCTCCCCCTCTGCCTCCACCTCCACCTCCACATCCACCTCCTCCTTTGCCTGCATCTCCACTTCCACCTCTGCCTCCTCCTCCTCCACTTCTACCTCCTCCTCCTCCACCA